>JAHHZJ010000270.1:0-47423 GCA_021437245.1 Aegilops speltoides | reverse complement strand
ATGTGATAGAGGCAAAGGTGTCCCGCCTTTCGATGAGATGTTGATTTCGCTTTGGTGGAAGTCGACTTTGACGATCCGACTACGAACGCAGCGAGGACGCCGCGCTTAGCAATCGCTAAACCAACTCCGAGAGGTTATTGACCACGCCGAGCACGATCAACCTCGACCACGAGGGTCTATTTCCGCGAGCAAACGAAGAACAAGCAAGAAACTGAGATTGCAACTGGATATTGCGAATATAAGATGGAAGCTTTATTGATCAAGGTGGGGTTCTGTGGACGCTTTGTCCGGTCGCTGAACACAAACGGCACGCCGGTTGCAGCTATGGCGTAACTTTTGATCTAAACAAAACCCAAGTCTAAACGGTGCCCTAAGGGCTGTATATATGGAGGAAGAGGGGTGAATTTCGTGGCCCTTGGTGGAGGGGTCCAAACTAACCCTATCTCTTGTTTCCCCACACATACGGACTCTAAAAATAGCCTATACTAATGTATTTCGAAATTACATGGGCCTGGCCCAATAATAAGGTGACGCAGACCTAGAATAGCCTATGGACGAATATTATGAAGTGGCATCTTGTATATTTCGTCCAAGGCTTCATGCACTCCTTATGGTGGCTTCAAAGTCCTGAAATCATCACTTGTAACTCCGTTCTGATCTCCTTATGCATGCCATCAACTCCATGTGTGTTCTTGCTCCAATGTTCATCCTTCTCCAAGCTAGGCCCTTCATTTCTAAGCAAAACAAATGTATCCAATTTAGGCAGATCATATTCTCATGAACATTAGAATCATTACCAAGAAACGAAAGTACCGGTAATTTAGTTGGCATGCGCGAGCTCTAGTAATTGGTCCAAGATGTATAGCAGCAGGGGCTGTGGGTGTAACAATGGTATTGATGTCCTCATCATCCTCCCTTCTTGAAATGAAGTCGCCCTCGACGGAAGTTCATCTTCCTCACCCAAATATGGCTTCAAATCTGCAATGTTAAAAGTGGACTAACCCCAAAATCTGCAGCAGCTCAAGTTTATATGCATTATCATTTACTTTCTCCAACACCTTAAAGGGACCAGCAGCACGTGGTATTAGCTTTGATTTATGCAAATCAGAAATCTATCTCACGCAAATGTAACCAAACAAGATCTCCGTGTGCAAACACAACATGTTTTCTACCCTTATCTCCAGCAAGTTTATATTTAGCATTCATACGCCAATGTTTTCCTTAGTTAGCATCAAAATTAACGTTCTCTCCCTTCTCCAAGATGGAAGAGGCAATAAATCAATAGGTGCACGAGGTAGGAAACCATACACAATTTCAAAAGGGCACATCTTAGTAGTAGAATGCAATGAACGATTATAAGCAAATTCAATATGAGGCAAGCATTCTTCCCACATTTTCTTATTATTCTTCAAAACAGCCCTAAGCATAGTAGACAATGTTCTATTGACTACTTCAGTTTGTCCATCAGCTTGGGGTGACAAGTAGTACTAAAAAGTAGTTTAGTCCCCAACTTAGCCCATAAACATCTCCAAAAGTGGCTAAGAAATTTAGTATCACGATCTGAAACAATAGTATTTGGCACACCATGCAAGCTTAATAATTTCACGAAAGAACAAATCAGCAACATTAACAAAGATCATCGCTTTTATGACATGGTATAAAGTGTGCCATTTTCGAGAATCTATCCACGACAACAAATATGCTATCCTCCCTTCTTTGTTCGAGGTAAACCTAAAACAAAGTCCATAGATATATCCTCCCAAGGAACACTTGGTACAGTAAAGGCATATATAAACCATGAGGATTGAGTCGTGACTTAGCTTTTTGACATGTAGTGCAGCGAGCAACAAAACGCCAACATCCCGCCTCATCTTTGGCCAAAAGAAATGTGTAGCTAGTATATCCTCCGCCTTCTTCACGCCAAAGTGTCCCATTAGTCCTCCTCCATGCGCCTCCTGCAACAACAAAAGACTAACGGAGCTAGCTGGAATGCATAGCTTGTTAGAACGAAACACAAATCCATCATTAATGACAAACTTGTTCCATGTTCTACCTTCTTTACAATTCTGCAATACATCTTTAAAATCAGCATCATGCACATATTGATCTTTGATGGTCTCCAAACCAAATATTTTGAAGTCAAGTTGTGAAAGCATAGTATAGCGATTTAGACAATGCATCAAGACTAACATTTTCTTTACCCTTCTTGTGTTTAATGACATAAGGGAAAGTCTCAATGAATTCAACCCATTTAGCATGTCTACGATTCAGTTTAGCTTGACTTTTAATATGTTTCAAAGATTCATGATCGAATGTATAACAAATTCTTTGGGCCATAAATAATGTTGCCATGTTTCTAAAGTCCTAACAAGAGCATATAATTCTTTATCATAAGTAGAATAATTCAGACTAGGCCCATTCAATTTTTCGTAAAAGTATGCAACAGGTTTGCCATCTTGTAATAACACACCTCCTAATCCAATTCCACTAGCATCACATTCAAGCTCAAAAGTCTTATTAAAATCAGAAGTTGGAGTAAAGGAGCATGTGTCAACTTAGCTTTCAATACCGTGAAGGCTTCTTCCCAGCGGTACCCCAAACAAAAGGCACATCCTTCTTTGTAAGCTCATTGAGAGGTGCAGCAATGGTGCTGAAATCTCTCACAAAACGCCTATAGAAACCAGCGAGGCCAAGGAAACTCCTCACTTGTGTGACCGCTTTGGGCTGCGCCAACTCTCAATAGCTTCAATCTTGGCTTTATCAACTTCAATTCCCTCGTGGAGTAACAACATAGCCAAGAAAAGATACTCGGTCGGTGCAAAAGGTGCACTTCCCAAGGTTACCAAACAAACGCATCACGAGAGCATTAAAAACAGCACGTAAATGTTCCAAATGTTCTTCCAAAGATTTGCTATAAATCAAGATATCATCAAAATAAACTACCACAAATCGTCCAATGAAAGCACGAAACTTCGCTCATTAATCTCATGAAAGTACTAGGTGCATTAGTTAACCCAAAAGGCATGACTAACCACTCATATAATCCAAACTTAGTTTTAAATGCTGTTTTCCATTCATCTCCCAATTTCATACGAATTTGATGGTATCCACTACGCAAATCAACTTTGGAGAATATTGTAGAGCCACTCAATTCATCAAGCATATCATCTAGCCTAGGAATAGGGTGACGATAACTAATAGTAATATTATTGATGCCTCTACAATCAACACACATACGTGACGTACCATCCTTTTTCGCACTAGAATAATAGGAACAGACAAGGACTAAGGGATTCGCAGATATAACCTTTGTCGAGCAGCTCCTGTACTTGACGATAATCTCCTTCGCCTCCTCCGGATTGGTACAAGATGGTGCACGGTTGGTAATGATGCACCGAATTAAGTCAATTTGATGCTCAATCCTCGAATAGGTGGTAATCCTGTGGCACGCCTTGTGGAAAGACGCCAACTCCCGCAAAATGTTAGTGACAGCAGGGGCAAAGAGGAAGGCACGCCCTCTAATGAAAATAATGCCTCTTTGCACACAAAAGCATAGCAAATAGATTTGCCAAAATCTAGCTCATCAATATCAGATTTGGTGGCAAGTAAACATGCACTTTTCAATTTAATTTCGTAGCAACAGAGATGGTTTATTATTAGGCTTCATGTGTTGCTCAAATTCTTTTGCCACAATCTGATTTTCACTCTTATTTTTCTCCTGTTTTGCTTTATTAGCTCTATTAATATCATCTTTCAAAATGGACTCAGAGTCATAGGAAGCAAAGTAATATTTTTATCCTTATGAACAAGAGTATACCGATTGTTTCTACCATGGTGTACAGAATTTTTATCAAATTGCCATGGTCTACCAAGTAACAAGGAACATGCTTGCATAGGTACCACATCACAATCAACATAATCAGATATGTAGAGATACTAAAATGCACACTAACAAGACGTGTTACCTTCACCTTGCCGCTGTTGTTGAACCATTGGATGTAGTAAGGATGTGGATGTGGTCTTGTGGTGAGAGATAGCTTCCACCATCTCCATGCTAGCTGTTGTTGCAGCTCCTCCATCTATGATGACGCTAATAGAACGCTCCTTCACAACTCCCTTTGTATGGAACAAATTATGCCTCCGATTTTGCTCATCTTGTGTAACCTGCACACTCAAAACACGATGAGCAACTAAACATTCATACCTGCCAAGATCTTCAGAGCCATGTATTGTGTCTCATGATCGTAATCATCTCCACCGTGTTCCTCATGTGTAATAAGAGCCAAAGTCTCCTCATCATAGTCACTAGCGGACTCATACCCACCATCCTCAAGAGCAATCATCACACGCTGAGATTTGCATTCTCTCGCAAAATGTCCTCTTCCTTACAACGACGACAAATAATATCACTTGTGTGCCTGCTGACGCCATGGAAGAAGAGCTCTCTGCAGGCCCAGCAGTGTGCTCTTGGCGATAGTGGTGGTTGTGCCTGCTTGTATCACGGTTGGAGGTGGCACCAAGGAGGTGATGGTGCAAAGGAAGTAGATGATGCACGTGGTGTCCATGATGAAGGTCGACCTGCAGAAAAGTTAGTGCGCCGCCAATGCTCTGCCGATCCTGACTTCACGCTCAGCTTTACAAGCAAGATGGAATAAACGAGTGATATTATTATAATCCTTATAGTCTAGAATGGTCTGAATCTCTATTTAATCCACCCGTAAAACGTGCAAGCATAGCTTCATTCTCCTCAACAATACCACATCTAATCAAGCCAGCTTTGTAATTCCTGATAATATTCTTCTACAGAATTTTTTCCTTGTCTTAAACGCTGCAATTTTTGAAGTAATTCACGTTGATAATATGGTGGAGCCCAACGAGTACGCATAGCAGTTTTCAAAGCAGCCCAAGTAGCTGGAACAGATATAATCTATAATGTTCGACCACCAAACACATGCAAAGCTAGTGAAAGCACAAACAGCAGCAGGAACACGCCTCCTCGTGATATTGTAAACATGTAAATCGTTGTTCAGTTTCTAACTCCCAAGTAAGATATATATCAGAACATATCTACCCTCAAATGGTGGAATATTCAATTTCAGTTTAGGGAGATGGTCATGATCTCGCACTGAGGGGGAGCCCTAACATTGCCATTATTTGCATGTGGACGACCTGGTGGTTGTGGTGCTGGTGGTTGCACGTAGTTCGATGTTGATCAACCTCATCCTCGTAATCTTCCACATAATCATCCTCGCCGGTCCCAAAGCAGCAGCAGAGGCAGAGCCAAAGAAGCACCAACAGCAGAGCAGCGCACCAGAATTTTGTCCTGCTCAATAGGAACACGCCGAGCTCGGCCCATACCGATTCGAAGGGGCGAAGTTGTTGTCGGCAGCAGAGGTGCGATAGGTGCAGCCGGGTGGTTGTGGAAAACGCGAGCAATTCATCAAACTTGCTATCAAGCTTTGTTTCAAACGCCTTCTCAATGCCATCTATCTTCTCCATGGCCTCACAAATCTGTTTACCACATCTTGCACCTGTCCAATCATCATTTGCTGAAACTTATCATGTAGCTGTTTGTTTGTCGTGTTCTCCCAATCAGTCTCATCGGCCTGTGTTCCCGCCATGGTTAGCAGCAATAGAAACACACAAGAATATGATCCCACAGACTACTAGGAAGTGGTGGTGGTGGTGGTGGACAATCACAAACCGTGAAGCAAATCTCAAATTCTTACCATTTCTTACCCAAAGAAGCAGGTGGTGATCGGCAACCGCTAGTAGTCAAAACTCTCAAAGCTTGGCTATAGCGACACTGTGGAGAATCAAACGCACGACGAGATGTATGTGGAGCTGGGAAGGCTTATAATATGGTAGCAAAAAGGGTCAAGAATAATCAAATCAGAGATGCAAAGTTGAATAAACGCCAACGATGGTATCTGGTTAGTCCTAGGCTAGACCGCTAGAGACGCGAGCCTAGAACACTAACAAAATCACGACGCTGCACGTAAACAAAGGAAAAGCACACTCTGAATTTTTTTTTTCGTTTTTTTTTTTTGCTGCTTTTTTTTTTGCGCTTTTTTTTTTTTTTGCGAAAAATCACTATAATGGCGAGTGTCTCAAAACTCTTCCTGTGTCAAACCGACAGATGGGCACGAAATTTTTCGACCAAATTTTTTTTTTTCGATCGCCTGACCCAAAAACTGAAACGGGTCAAAAAACTTTCTATAACGGCGATCGCTCAATACGCTTAGAAACACCTAAAATAGGATAGCCGAAATTTTTTATCCTTATGCTTTTGGAATTTTTTTGAAACCAACCTCTTCTACGGACGGCAAAAGATTGCTGGAATTCAAACCTACTCGCATAAGGAAACACGAATCGGAAATTAGATGGATCCCAAAACAAATCTAATATGCAAGGAACTCGGATTGGTGGTGGATATATGGTGGTGGTATATGGCAACGGTGGTGGTATATGGCAGCGGTGGTGGTATATGGATACGGATTCAAGCGGTGGCGGATAAGCGGTGGTGGTAGATGGCAGGGCGATGATGATGAAAGCGGCGGCGGCGTGACAACTTATGACCGTAACTCAAACTCTAAAAGACTAGACTCTAAGACCAAAGAACTCGACACGATTTATGCAACCGCAAATTCAACAACGCAAATACGTAAAAGATTATGCAAAGGCTCGATTGGTTCGGATATGATGACCTAACCCTAATTTTTTTTGGCTTTTTCGTGGACTGTAGGTATGAAGAATGACTCGATCTAAACTACGAAAAATCGTAAAATCTCACCGAGCAACCCGGAAATCTGATACCACTTGATAGAGGCAAAGGTGTCCCGCCTTTCGATGAGATGTTGGATTTCGCTTTGGTGGAAGTCGACTTTGACGATCCGACTACGAACGCGGCGAGGACGCCGCGCTTTAGCAATCGCTAAACCAACTCCGAGAGGTTATTGACCACGCCGAGCACGCATCAACCCGACCACGAGGGTCTATTTCCGCGAGCAAACGAAGAACAAGCAAGAAACTGAGATTGCAACTGGATATTGCGAATATAAGATGGAAGCTTTATTGATCAAGGTGGGGTTCTGTGACGCTTTGTCCGGTCGTTGAACACAAACGGCACGCCGGTTGCAGCTATGGCTAACTTTTGATCTAAACAAAACCCCAAGTCTAAACGGTGCCCTAAGGGCTGTATATATGGAGGAAGAGGGGTGAATTTCGTGGCCCTTGGTGGAGGGGTCCAAACTAACCCTATCTCTTGTTTCCCCACACATACGGACTCTAAAAATAGCCTATACTAATGTATTTCGAAATTACATGGGCCTGGCCCAATAATAAGGTGACGAAGCACCTAGAATAGCCTATGGACGAATATTATGAAGTGGCATCTTGTATATTTCGTCCAAGTCTTCATGCACTCCTTATGGTGGCTTCAAAGTCCTGAAATCATCACTTGTAACTCCGTTCTGATCTCCTCTATGCATGCCATCAACTCCATGTGTGTTCTTGCTCCAATGTTCATCCTTCTCCAAGCTAGGCCCTTCATTTCTAAGCAAAACAAATGTATCCAATTTAGGCAGCATCATATTCTCATGAACATTAGAATCATTACCAAGAAACGAAAGTACCTGGTAATTTAGTTGGCGTGCGCGAGCTCTAGTAATTGGTCCAGTATGTATAGCAGCAGGGGCTGTGGGTGTAACAATGGTATTGATGTCCTCATCATCATGCAAAGTATGAAATGCATCAAGATCTCCTAATATGTATGAGGAAACTATGGGGGTCTCCTCATGAGCATGAGTAGCAACATCACGTGGAGAATATTGACAACATCCGAAACAATGCATATTTGGAACAATGTGATCATGGCATGACATATTGGATGAATTGCGCAAATCATGTAAAGGAAGCATGTCAATATCATCACATGAAAAACAAAAGCCAATGACCATCATCGTCATCTATGCCATAAGTGCAAATGGGATTGATTTTAATGGGGCATGCATAGTGATGTAGCGTGGAACCCTATAGCGGCGATCTTTCACGTTTGGAGTGGGATCCCTCGAAGAACACGATGAACACGGGGAAGAACGGGGAGAAATCACAAGGGGAAACACTCAAGAACAAGTCCAAATCACACATCCACTAGACAATCAAACACACAAGATCACAAGGTACATGAACAACAAAGGGAAAGATACAAGGTAAGGTTCATCTCCAAGAGGAGGTCTTGATGATATCCTAGATGGATCTTCCCAAAGGGGGTCTTGAATATCCCGGGGATCTTCTCCTCCCAGATGGAGGTCTTGGCCTCCAATGGAGTAGTGGTCTCTCTCTCAAGAGTAGAGATAGGTAGGAGCAAAGCTCACTTAAGAATGAGCTATCACTTTGCTAACCCTAGAAAGGAGGTGGAGGAGGTTCATTTATAGCCCAAGGGGCTAAGGGGTAAGTGAGGGGCGAGGGGTACACGGGCTGCCCAAGTCACGACGCAGCGGGTCCGGATGATCCGGATGGTGGCCCGGATGATCCGGTGTCGGGGTCCGGATGATCCGGCGATCGTCCGGATGATCCGCTTGCTGCAGCTTCGTTGTCTTCGGTGCGATACCCGGATGATCCGGAGGGGACCCGGATGATCCGGCTGGTCCGATGATCCGGACGGCGGTCCGGATGTCCGGCTATCTTCACCGCTGCCCGCCTTTCTTCTCCTTTCTTTTGTCTTCTTCCATGCTTCCTCATGGATGGTGTAGACGACACTTGCGCCGCATTCCTCCTTGAGATCCGTGATGTTCCGGCAATACCTAAGCATGCACACGGAGAAGTGTCAAGTAGTATACCATCCTCGAGAGTGTCAAGTGAGCACGTAAAGGAGATGATTCACCTTGTGTATGTGATGTAGATGTCGACGTGTCACTTGCCAAATGGACTCTTGACATGGTGATGTCCAGATGCTCCGCATCATCCCTCCCCTTGGGAAAGATCCGACCTCGGATCGAAATCCAAATCACCATGGGAAAGAGATGATGTCGTCAGTAGAAGTGGACGATCACCAAGCATTCGCCATCTTGTAGTTCCAAATGGGCACTCTCCAATGTCGCACCGCCTTGTAATTCCTTCAAAAGTAGCAAAGATAACAAGCACTTGGAAAAACAAATGTGGTTGTCGTAAGAGCAAAACCAAGCATTCAAGAGGTGATTCACCCAACAAGTGTTGTCATCAAGTATAGCATATGGTTTGAGAAAGAAGTGTGGCATGGCAGTTGAGCATATAAATTGAGCACAATCAAGTATTTCATGGGAACAAGCATGCAAATGGGAGGTC
Source organism: Aegilops speltoides (assembly GCA_021437245.1). Classification (NCBI taxonomy): domain Eukaryota; kingdom Viridiplantae; phylum Streptophyta; class Magnoliopsida; order Poales; family Poaceae; genus Aegilops; species Aegilops speltoides. The sequence goes on along the minus strand of JAHHZJ010000270.1, from coordinate 38,099 downwards.
AAGATGCAAATATATGTGATAAGTGAACAAGCATCTACCTCAAGTTCATAGCAAGCATGCATAAAGAGCTCAATGAACGGTCTATGGTAGGCATAAGAGTCATTCACAACACCAAATATAGTGAAATGACTAAACACAAGGGGCGAGTGCAAGACAATCCAAGCATAACGTGCATAGGGTGGAGTGAAGATATCGTGGCACTCAACACAAATGAAAGAGCAATTGTTCAACATGTGTGAGGCAATCAAGTCAAGCATGTGATAAGCAAAGGGACATGGCATGTGTGAAGAACTAGATGCAACACAGAAGGCATATATGTCATCAACCCAAGAAAGCAAGTAGTGGAACATGGGTGATGTAATATAGCGAGCATTCATAGCTATCAAATCAAGCAAGCTAGTAGTGCGAAGATGGAACATACTAGGAGGAATCATGGCAAGCATGTCATTGGTGCAAATATTGGGCATGAATAATTCACAGGTCATAGCACAAGCATGAAAGCAAGATATGAGGACAATAGCATGGGGCACATGATAAACATGGCAATAGCAACAAGGATCTCTACCAAGCATGCAAATACACATAGAAGTAGCATAATGATGAAACATGGGTAGATGCAAGCAAGGGTCACAATTGCATGGCAAAGGCATAGGAGCAAGCATAGCATGCAAAGTGAACATGGTAAAATGAGCATAATGTGACAAGTGGTAAATGGCCCATAGCCGTGGAGAGCCAAGTAGAGGAGTTGCGCGAGTCCTTGCGCCAAGGGGACGTTGGTAAGGATAGTCCATTGATCCCAAAGCATCGCTGCTCTCAAGAGCCTGCTTTGTCAACTCGTGGGATTGCGAGGTTGACAAGTATTCATGGGTACCTACACAAAAGAGACACAAACGAAAGAAATTGTGTGTGTGGTAAATGTACACATCATCCATCATGATGTGTATGTGCACGTGTGAGTTAGCACAAGATAAGCATCGCTCAAAGAAATTTGATGCATGGTATAGGAACATGTCATCCATCATGAAAGAATAGTTGTTATGTATGACACGATGGGGACACAAATTGAGAATGCAAGTATATGGCACATCAAAAGCATGTTTATTCATGCGGAGCATATGGTGCACACACGTATTGGGATCATGCATTGGATGGGATGGGTCAAAATCTCCTAAAATGTATGAGGAAACTATGGGGGTCTCCTCATGAGCAATATCAGAAACATCATATGGAGAAAATGGACAACATCCAAAACAATGCATATCCGGTTAGGTGGTCATGGCATGGCATATGAGATAAATGATGCAAAGGGAGCATATCAATATTATCACAAGAGAAACAAATGCCAATAACCATGGGCTTGTCATCTGTGCCATATGTGCAAATTGGGTTTATTTTAATGGCATATGCATAGTCACTATGAAGAGATTGTAAATAAGACATATGGTTGATCTCATGCATAGCATATGACAAGGCAAGCGGATTATCAAACATGATGTGACCTAAAGAATTGTCACAAGAAATCCTGTGTAACATGGCATCACAACTAATAGACTCCACAATAGAATCATCATTCTCATCATAAATGGGCAAATCATCACATGGGGAAATCATACTAGCATGAAGCATGGCAATAGGTGGATCAACATCATGCAAGCAATCAATGTTAAGAATGTCCACTAGTGGGACTAGAGCATCACCTTCACCTATGTTACCTTTGTCATTCCACTCATGTGGTGTAGGTGAGGTGGGAAAGACCAAATAGTGGTCATCATCATCATCTTGATGGAACCATGTGGGCGGTGCATCATAATCCACCATGGCCATCGTCTTGTCCAAAGGGAGGACGAAGTTGTCGAGGATCGGCGCGTCATCATAAATGGTACCTAGCACCAAACGAGAAGACACAATAGAGGTAGAGGTCAAGTTGTTAGAAATGCAAATGGCCTCACGAGACCTATCAACTATCTCACTCTCTATGTGGTGGTTCACTCACTCCCTCAAAATAGGTGCACTCAAACTCACGATGGTGGAGTCACCATCTCACTCAAGTGGTGGGGTTGTGGCTCTCCTCACATGGGAATTGTGGCAACTCATCATATATGGTGCTAGTGGTGAAGTCACTCACTCTCAATATGGTGGCGCAAGTCACTCAAGTCATCATACGCCGCCGGGTCGAAGGAAAGTCCCATGCTCAACCATCTCGCTGTCGCCGCTGGTTGAAGGCCAAGATGGCATCATCACTCTCATGACCGAAGGAAAATCCCATGCTCGATCATCTCGCCGCCAGGATGAAGGCCAAGATGGCACATCATCACTCGCCTCCAAAGATGGAAGCATCATCCTTGCTCGCCACCTTGTCACTCGCCTCCAAAGCTTGGTCCTTGAAGGTCTCAGAGTCGAACTCGCCGCCGACCTTCCTTGAAAAAGAGTCGGTGGACTCGCATCATCAATGCCACAAAGAGGGATGGCGTGAAGTCGCACTTGGGAGCATCGCTTGGAGCTTGTCGGCTTGGACATCTTGGTGGTACTAGCCTCATGCTTGTCGAGAGCTTGGTCGCCAAAGTTTGCTTGGGGTGGAGAAGCCTTGGCCTTCATGAGTTCTTGTTCCGCCTTGAGAGCACCAATGTAGTAGTCGCCGATGGACTTGTAGTTCTCGAGGAAGATGGTCTTGGAGATGTCGTTAGTAATCCCATCATGAAGTGGAACTTCATCGAAATGGGGTCGCCCACGCCGCTCGTCAGAAGGCAATCATCATCTCCTTGAAGTACTTGTCGATGGACTTGGATCCTTGGGTGGTGTTCTCCAATTGGCGCCAAAGTTGTTCCGTAGGTTGGAGGCACAAACTCGCCGCAAAGCTTTCTTCGCCTTGGGCCAACTCATGTCGTAGTACTCCAAGGTGTGTGAAGCCACCATGTCCAGGCGTAGTCGTGGAAGTTTCTTGTATGCGCACTTCACTTGATCTTCGGACGAACTTGATGTAGCTTGAGGTAGTCGCCCATCAAACGCTCCCACTCGAGGTACCTCGGTTCTTGAGTCCCATAGAAAGGAATCTTGTGGTCGCTGTCGAGGTCGAGTAGCTCGTGGAAGTCACGGACTTGAGCTTGGGTAGCTTCTCTTGAGTGTAGTCTTGAGGTGCTTGTTGGCGAAGATGTCGATATGTCCGTAGGCGAAGATGCTTGAAGTCGCTTGGCTTAAGATGCCAAGGGAGATGGTGAAGTCGCTGAGCGGTTGTTGGTGTTGAGCTCTTGACCTTCACGCTCTTGTTGGTGATGGTGTCGATGCCGATGTGATCTTGCCAAGAAGGTAGCTCGAAGCATGTGCTCTTGAGCGCCTTCTCAAGATGAGGAAGATCGCTTGTAGGACTTGATGAGGGCTTTGATCTCCTCCATTTTAGCTTGCATCTTGGCGTCAGAGTTGTTGTTCATGGCATCGAACTCGCCGTTGTTGTTGTAGACCAAAGATGAAATGCCTTGCCTATCCATCACAAAACTCGAGTAGAGGTGAGTAGGAAATGAGATAAACAATACCAAGTTACCTTTTCCCAAAGTTGAGGATGTATCTCGTTTCACCCAATGTGAGATGAAAGAATAGTGGAATTGGTACCGGACTTGTTCACTCACACCTACAAGTAAAGGCTTATGGTAGAGCTCGGTGAGGATAGTGGCACAAAAATTTGATGCAAAATGTTAGCAAGAGTCAATAATGTTGAAAAAGATTCACAAATTCGCAAGTGAAACAAGTAGACCAATAGCAAATGGGGTACACGGAAACACACACACGGATAGATAAATGGGGCCGTGCAACCAAGGAATGAGCTCAAAATGTGGAATCCACCAAAACGCTCGTGTTGCACAACTCAAGAGAGACGCTAGCACGATTGCTCAATAGGCGGATACGACACTTGTGCACAACCTATAATATGCAAAATGGATATACTTCTATCCCAAGTATGCTATGTATGTATGGTTCCCGGTGTTTCTCTCAAGCATGATATCATATGATATAGATTTGACAATCTTATGTGCAATGGGGTATGATGCTATGGCACTTGCTCACGAGCTCTTTGCTCTCTTTTGCTTAAAAGCTTTTTTATTTCTATGGCCACTTTTGCACAATGTACAAACGAAGATAGCAATTGTGTATATGCGGAACAAACTTGAGGCACAATGGATGATATGATACCAATATGGTATGTTATGTATGCAATGGAAGGTATGGACCACTAATGTGCACAAGTAACGTTGCCGCAATACTCAAATGGCTAGTCTCGATAGGTAAGTGACGCAAAATGGGCTAGGGGTTAACAATGCAATTGCAAGGTAATATACAATGGTGTCGCCGAGGTTACCGCCCTTTCGATGATGAGTGGCGTGTTCTTGGTGTAGATACCAAGATGATGGAGACTCGCCCCTAAGTAGCCAAACACCTTAGGAAACGGAAAACCGCAAACTCAAAATCTCAAATGACAAATGTCAAAATGGTGGTAGCGGAAAGCGGTGGTGGTGTTGCACTAGGCAATGCGGAAGTGGAATGATGGGCTATACACGAGTCGAGTTGAAGTTGCTGTCCCTAAGTAGCCAAACACCTTAGGAGACACAAGCCACAACTCAACAAGCTCAAACAACAATTTGGTTGTTGGGTTGTCAAGTGTATGGTGGGAAGGTTATGTGAAGTGGTGGTGGTGGTGGTTGATGAAGAAGCAACCTTCCCTAAGTAGCCAAACACCTTAGGAGACTCAAGTCACTACTCAAACAACCTCAAATGCTATGGGGAACAAAATGGGTTAGGTTATGGAAGTCGGTGGTGGTAATGCGGATGATATGGTGGAGGCCCTAGGCAAACTTGCCAAATTTCAGAAACTTTGATGGTGTAAAATGGTGTTGGTGGTATTTTTGTTGGATGGGGGATGTCAATAGCTTCAAAACGAGCTAAAGAACGCCAAAACGGACTTCGATGAATTAGTTATGGACAAAACAAGATTTCAGCCGTGTCGGTTTTAGGTTAACCGGATGATCCGGAGGAGGTCCGGATGATCCGGCTAGGTCCGGATGATCCGGAGGAAATCCGATGATCCGGTTCGCAGCCCGGTTCTGTTTTTCGGTGCGATTTATCCGGACGTCCGGGGCGCCCAGCTGATCCGGCTTGGTCCGATGATCCGGAGAATGTCCGATGATCCGCAAGTCAATCCGCCGGATTTGATCGGGGGATGAATTTTGGGCGAAATGGATGATTTTCGGGCAAAATTTGATGGATTTCATGGATGGAAGGTGGGGAAACTTGGGGAGATGCTAGATCCACTTGAAACCAAGCAAGTCCATGGATCAAAATCAACAAAACTTCATCAAACCAACCAATCACAAAAAAATTTGGGGCTATTTTTGGTGGGGATTTTCGGATTTAGGACGAAATCAACAAAAGAAGGCTAGAAAACGGCGAGGGGCTCCAAAACGTGATCAACGTGGCTCATGATACCATATGATGTAGCGTGAACCCTATAGCGCGATCTTTCACGCTTGGAGGGATCCTCAAGAACACGATGAACACGGGAAGAACGGGAGAAATCACAAGGGAAACACTCAAGAACAAGTCCAAATCACACATCCACTAGACAATCAAACACACAAGATCACAAGGTACATGAACAACAAAGGAAAGATACAAGGTAAGGTTCATCTCCAAGAGGAGGTCTTGATGATATCCTAGATGGATCTTCCCAAAGAGGGGTCTTGAATATCCCGGGGATCTTCTCCTAGATGGAGGTCTTGGCCTCCAATGGAGTAGTGGTCTCTCTCTCAAGAGTAGAGATAGGTAGGAGCAAAGCTCACTTAAGAATGAGCTATCACTTTGCTAACCCTAGAAAGGAGGTGGAGGAGGTTCATTTATAGCCCAAGGGGCTAAGGGGTAAGTGAGGGGCGAGGGGTACACGGCTGCGCCCAAAGTCACGACGCAGCGGGTCCGGATGATCCGATGGTGGCCCGGATGATCCGGTGTCGGGGTCCGGATGATCCGGCGACCGTCCGGATGATCCGGCTTGTCGGCAGCTTCGTTGTTTCGGCGCGGATACCCGGATGATCCGGAGGGGACCCGGATGATCCGGTTGGTCCGGATGATCCGGACGGTGGTCCGGATGTCCGCTATCTCCACCGCCTGCCCGCCTTCTTCTCCTTTCTTTCGCCTTCTTCCATGCTTCCTCGCGATGGTGTAGACGACACTTGCGCCGACTCTCCTTGACATCCGTGATGTTCCAACAATACCTAAGCATGCACACGGGAGAAGTGTCAAGTAGTATACCATCCTCGAGAGTGTCAAGTGAGCACGTAAAGGAGATGATTCACCTTGTGTATGTGAAGTAGATGTCGACGTGTCACTTGCCAAGTGGACTCTTGACATGGTGATGTCCGAGGATGCTCCGCATCACATTTCTTGGAGAGCATGGCGAGGGTCTTGTCGCGGCCCAAAATGTCCCATGAGTCCGCCTCCATGAGCCTCTTGCAAAAGGAGCAAACGAAGAGAAGACTCGGAATGCATAGTTTGTTAGCTCTCATAAGATAACCATCCTAGAGGTAATATTGTTCCCAAGATGTATGAGTCAAACATTTAGCATAATGAGGTGCAAAAGATGGATCACTAGCAAACAAATCTTTGATGTGCTCAAACCAATAACATTCAACTCAAGTTGGGTGACAAGCGCATATGCGTGAAAGTGCATCGGCGACTACATTTTCCTTGCCCTTAATGTACTTGATCACATATGGAAATGATTCAATAAATTCACTCCATTTGGCATGTCGCTTGTTCAATTTAGTTTGACCTTTTAAGTACTTAAGCGTTTCATTATCGGTATGGATGACAAACTCATGAGGTCTAAGATAATGTTCCCAAACCTAGAGGACACGCACTAAAGCATACAATTCCTTGTCATACACAGGATAGTTAAGTTGAGCACCGAAGAGTTTTTCACTAAAATAAGCAATGACTCGTTTTTCTTGCATTAAAACTCCGCCAATTCCGGTACCACTTGCATCACAATGGACCTCGAAAGTTTTGTCAAAATTTGGCAAAGCAAGAATCGGAGCATGAGTAAGCAAAGACTTGAGCTCATCATAAGCGTTGGATTGCAAAGGTCCCCAAACAAAAGGAGTATTCTTCTTACTCAAAGCATGCAAAGGAGCTGCAATAGTGCTAAAGTTTTTCACAAATCGGCGATAAAAACCTGCAAGACCAAGGAAACTTCGCACTTGTTGCAAATTGGTGGGTTGGGGCCAAGTTTTAATTGCTTTGATCTTAGTTTCACAACATGGACACCCTTGAAGAGACAACGAAACTCAAGAAAACCACTTTGTCAACGCCAAAAGTGCATTTTTTCAAGTCGGCATAAAGACTTTCCTTTCGAAGCGTTTGCAAAACAAGCTTAACGTGATGAAGATGCTCTTTCATGGTTTTGCTAAACACAAGAATATCATCGAAGTAAACCACAACAAAGATTCCAATGTATGGACGAAGTACATGATGCATGAGACGCACAAAAGTTCCGGGTGCTTCCGACAAACCCATAGGCATAACCAACCACTCATATAAGCCAAATTTGGTTTTGAAAGCAGTTTTCCATTCATCACCCTCATGAATTCAGATTTGATAATAGCCACTTTTAAGATCAATTTTGAGAAAAGTTGGCTCCACTAAGTTCATCAAGCATATCATCTAAGCGAGGAATGGGATGCCTATAGCGCACGGTGCTAGCATTTATGGGTCTACAATCGAACACAAGCGGAAACTTCCATCGGGCTTAGGCACAAGAACAACGGAACGCACAAGGGCTTAAGCTTTCACGCACATGACCGCTTGTCGATTAGTTGTTGTACTTGCTGCTGAATCTCCTTGGTTTCTTCGGGATTGACACGATATGGAGCTTTGTTTGAAGTGGCGCCCGGAATGAGGTCGATTCTATGCTCAATGCCTCGAGAGGAGGTAAACCCGAGGTAGCTCATCGGGAAAACATCTCAAATTCCCGCAAAAGAGATTGAAACACCAAAGGTAGCTCGTGAATGGTGTTAGTTTTGTATCTCCATCCTTGCACACAAGGACAAAGTGCATCACACTCAATGGGTTCTCACACACTTCTCTCATCTCACTTTTGGTGGCAAATAGTATGAGGTTTTTCTCTAGGCTAAGAGGCGCCAAATTTGGCTTGTGGCTCTCATTCACTTTATGGTGGCTCACTTTCTCACTCTTCTCTCTTTGGTTGGTGGCTTGTTTGTCGGCTATCACTTGACTAGGAGACATGGGTCGTAGGACATATTCTTTTCCATTCATCTTGAAGCTATAGTGGTTTGTACGCCCATTGTGGTAGACACCACGGTCAAATTGCCATGGCCGACCAAGGAGGAGGTGGCAAACGGTCATTGGGACCACATCACATTCCAAAGTGTCCTCATATGCACCGATTTTGAAGGAGACTTGTACCGTATGCTCAACTCAGATAGTGCCGAGTCACTTAGCCATTGAACCTTGTAGGGTGCGGTGCTTCTTCTTTACCAATTGAGCTTGAAGCATAGTTCTTCGCTGCTGTTGTGGCAACTACTCCATCGATGATGATCTTGACGGATCTCCCATTGATGTCGGCCTTTGTGTGGAAGATGTGGCATCGCTGGTCTTCTTCTTGTTGATGTTGAAGTGTCAAGACCTTGGAGACAACAAGAACGGACTTGTATCTTCATCACAAAAGACTTGATCATCTTCATCCTCGCTGACGCCACGGTGCATGGCCACTTGCTCAATGGCTTCCATTTCATCTTCACTCATTGAGTCATAGGTGCCATCATCGCTGAGGATCATGGTGCGCTTGTTGGTGCATTCATAGGACTTGTGGCTCGGCCGCCACAAGTGAAACACTTGAAGGAGCTTGTCTTGATGGTCTCCTCGGTTGAGTAGATGATGAAGCACGCGGCTTGAGGTTGCTAGTAGTAGGAGGGAGACGACTTGAACTTGTGGAAGTTCTCTTGTAACTTGACTTGTCGACGTTGCTTGGAGAAGGCTTGGTTGATGTCGGTTGGAGTAGTTGTTGAAGCTTGGTTGTTGGAGAAGTCAGATGTCTTAGAAGAGTACTTGGCGACTTGAAGTCATCTTGTACTTGACGTTCGCCTTTATAGCTTGATGCACGAGCTCAATGAGGTTGGAGTAGGGTTGAAGTCGGCGATTTTCTTGATGGGATGGTTGAGTCCATTCAAGAATCGTGCCATTGTTTGCTCATCATCCTCCGTGACATAGGCTCAATCATGGCAATCTCCATTTCCTTGTAGTATTCTTCAACACTCTCTGCTCCTTGCTTGAGGAGTTGTAGCTTCTTGAAGAGATCACGGTTGTAGTAGGTGGGCACAAAGCGTGCTCGCATGACATCCTTCATTTGAGCCCAAGTGGTGATTGGAGGTTCACCTCTTGCTTGTCGGCGCCAAGGACTTGTTCCCACCATATGAGCACATAGTCTTGGAACTCAAGTGATGCCATAGCGATCTTCTTCTTCTTCATCAGTTGTGCAAACGAAAGATTTTGTCGACCTTCAATGCCCATGAGAGGTACTCTTCGGGATCATTGGTTCCATTCAACTTGGGCATTGTGAACTTGAGCTTGCCATAGCGTTGTTCTTCATTGTGTTGAGGTCGATGTTGATGATGACGTTCTTGAGGTGGAGGGTAATCATCCTCATGTTGCTTTTGGCGAGGAGGAAGTCCATGATCAAACTTGCTCTTGTTGGCCTTGATGTTGAGAGGAGCTTGAGGAGCTTGTGAAGGAGCTTGGGGCTTGACGCTGCACGCCGATGGTAGTTCCTCTCTGGATTTCTTCTCAAAGGGCTTCCTCTTGGTTTCGCTTTTCGCGATTGCGGTTGGCAATAGCTCGACTTGATGCTTGAAGGGCACGCCCGCCTCAAGAGCTTGTGCTTCGTTGTTGTTGTTGAAGACGCTGAGCGCCGGCGCCTTGTTGCTCTTTTGATGTAGGCGCCGTTTGTTCTTGTTGGCGAAGACGACGTTGTCGCTCTTGTGCTTGAGCAAACGCCACTTGGTTCGATTGAGGACGAGGGACTTCTTCATCAACTTGCTCTTGGAGATTCTTGTCGTGTAGCGGGTTTCGAGATGCGTGATTGTCTTGACGCACGGCTCGTCGAAGAGTGTTCGAAGACGGTGTATTTGTGTCGGATAAGGAGTCGTCGGAGTGGCGACTTGAGTGGCTCCGTCTTGAGTGTGATGAAGTAGAAGTACGCCGATTCACCAACAAGGCGCGTATCTCGTCCATTCTTGCATCGCTTCTTTTTTGTGCGCTACGAGTTTGTTGTCAAGTAGTCTCGTGTTCGCTGTTCGAGAGTCGCAAGTCGGTGGAGAGGTTGTCGGCGCGTCGCCATTGCTTGTTGCTCTTGATGGAGAGCTCACAGCGCCAAAGAGGTGGCTCTTGGTGACGATGATGACATTTCGTCGCCTTGCTCGATGAAGAGTGGGTTTGTAGAAGAACTTGGCCTATCCATCATTTCAAGCAAATTGTGAGTGGTAGAAAGGAGAAGAACCAATACCAATGTACCTTTGACCAAAGTTGAAGATGAATGAAGTTCACTCAAATGTGGACAATGAAATAGCACTATTGGTACCGACCCTTGTCGATTCTCACACCTACACAAGTAAAAGCTTTTGGTGGAGCTTGGTTAGGATGGTGGCACAAAATTGATTGCAATAGTAAGTGAGCTTCAATATAAGTTGGAAAAGATTCACAAATTTGTCAATGCAACAAGTAGACCAAGCAAGTATGGGTACACGGAAACACACACGCAAATAGATAAATGGGATTGTGCAAACCAAAGGTGAGCCAAAATGTGGAATCCATGAAAATGCTCTTGTTGCACAATACTAGAGAGACGCTAGCACGATTGCACAATAGGCGGATACGCAAACTTGTGCACAACCTACTAGGCAAACTGCAACTATCTCTATCCCAAGTATGCTATATGTATGGTGTTACGGTGCAATGATCCAAGATGATCCAATATGACAATCTTAATGATGTATGATGCTATGGTTCTTGCTTATAAGCTCTTTGCTTATCTTTTCTCTTCGCTTAGAAGCTTTGGTGGCTCTTTCACTTTTGAGCTCTTTTCTCATGCAAAACTTCACGAATCAAGATAGGAATTGTGTATGTTATGACAACTTTGTGACACACAAATGGATACCAAGATATGCACCACTTTGGTATGGTATGTATGCTATGGAGTATGATCACTAAATGTGCACAAGTCACGTTGCCGGCAATACTCAATGGCTAGTCTCGATGGGTAAGCTACGCAAAAGTAAGGCCATGTGGGGTATCAATGCAATTGCAAGTTATGACAAAGATGTCGTCGAAGTTACCGTCCTTGGCGATGTTGAGTAGTCGATGGAGATGAGCGGTGGTGATGCTGACGTCGAACGATACCTATATAGCCGAAACACAATAGGACACGGGGACCACAACGCAAAATCTCAAAGACCAAAACACATCAAAATCGACATAGGAGGTAGCGGTGAGCGGTGGGTGTGTTTTTGGAAAGTGTTGTGTGTATGCGGAAGATGTCGTGGGCACCGTGGCAAAATTTGGCAAAGGTATCGTGAAATGGGCTCGGGTGTTGGAGTTGCTGTTTCCAGGGGCCGGATGTCCGGGTTTGCAGCCGGATGTCCGGGGGACACGGGCCGGATGTCCGGGCTCTGGCTCGGGAACGAACACGAAGAATTCCGCGGGGAAAATCGCAACTCCGGGGCAAAATTCGGATGAATTGGTGGATGGAAAAGGGTGGGGAAGGTGGGGAAAGCTAGATCCACACGTAGCAACACAAATTCATGGACCAAATCCAACAAAATTTCATCACACGAACAAATCACAAAAAATTTTGGGGGTATTTTTATGGGGATTTTCGGTTTTAGGACGAAAACAACAAAATCAAGCTAGAAATCACGGGTAGGGCTCCAAAACGTGATCAACGTGGCTCATGATACCATAATGATGTAGGTGGAACCCTAATTCATCGATATTTCACGTTTGAAGGGGATCCTACGGAGGGAACACGAAGAACACGCGGAAGCACAAGGGGAAACACGGGGGAAACGAGAGGGAATCACTCAATCAACAAGGAATCGATCACACAAGTGCTAGATCATCACACACATAAGAGATCCACAAGATACATAGTCAACAAAGGACGATACAAAAGATAACCGGGTTCTTCTCCGTGAGGAGGTCTTGATGGTCTTCCTTGAAGGGTTCTTGAATCTGCTTGGGGATCTTCTCCAAGAGGTCCCGAGCCCGAGGAGAAGTAACCAAGTGGATGAGCAAAGCTCTCACACAAAATATGAGCTAACTTTGCTCACCCTAGAAAGAGGAAGGGATGGAGTATATATAGTCTACGGGGCGAAGGGTACATGGGCTTCGCCCTTCATCGCCACGCTGCAGTGAAGCCGGATGTCCGGCCGGGCCGGATGTCCGGGCTTCATGTGAGGCCGGATGTCCGGCTGGCGGTGCGACCTTCAGTCTCTCAAAGGGGCGCCGGATTGGTAGAGGGCCGGATTTCGGCTTGTGGAAGGCCGGATGTCCGGGCCTGGGGCCGGATGTCCGCCTCAGAGCCTTCTTGGCTGAGCTGCGGCTGCCGTGGTTGGCGCTCTGGGGCCGGATGTCCGGGTCTGGATGGATGCCCGGGCCTCGAAGGTGAACTTGTCCGCTTTCACCGTTCTTTCATCCGTGGAGGGGTTGCTTGTCCAACTTCACGTGCACCCTGGAGGTTCTTCTTGACACCTAATCATGCATAGTGTATCCGATTTAGGTAGTAGCCATATCGCGAGAGGGTCATATGAAATATCATTTAGGAGAGAAGTCACCTCGGTTTCAAGAGCTCTTGCACGTGCTCGAGTCATAGGTCCTTGTGGGGTTGGATGTGTTGATGTAGAGTCCACGGGGATGATGGAAGGATGCTCCACATCACTTACCCTTTCGCCCACTAGACTATAAATAGACCTCCTCCTCCCCATTTTTAGGGTTAGCAAAGTGATAGCTCATTCTTAGGTGAGCTTTGCTCCTACCTATCTCTACTCTTGAGAGACAGAGACCACTACTCCATTGGAGGCCAAGACCTCCATCTAGGAGAAGATCCCATGGATATCATCAAGACCCCTTGTGGGAAGATCCATCTAGGATATCATCAAGACCTCCTCTTGGAGATGAACTTACCTTGTATCTTTCCCTTTGTTGTTCATGTACCTTGTGATCTTGTGTGTTTGATTGTCTAGTGGATGTGTGATTTGGACTTGTTCTTGAGTGTTTCCCCTTGTGATTTCTCCCCGTTCTTCCCCGTGTTCATCGTGTTCTTCGAGGGATCCCACTCCAAACGTGAAAGATCGTCGCTATAGGGTTCAACCCTACATCATATGGTATCATGAGCCACGTTGATCACGTTTTTGGAGTCCCTCCCACCGTTTTCTAGCCTTCTTTTGCTTGATTTCGTCCTAAATCCGAAAATCCCCACCAAAAATAGCCCCCAAATTTTTTTTTTGATTTGTTGGTTTGATGATGTTTTGTTGATTTTGATCCATGGATTTGCTTGGTTTCATGTGGATCTAGCTTTCCCCCAAGTTTCCCCACCTTCCATCCACGAAATCTCGTCAATTTTGACCCCAAAATCCCTAAATTCCGCCCAAAAATTCGTCTCCACGAGCAAAACCCGAGCGGATTGACTTGCCCGGATCATCCGGACCTTCTCCCGGATCATCCGGACATCCCCCGGATCAGCTGGAAGCACCCCCGGACGTCCGGATAGCCCACGCACCAAGAAAACAGAACCGGCGCTGACGAACCCGGATCATCCGGATGAACACCCGGACCGGACCTCCTCCCGGATGTCCGGTTAACCCTGACACTGACTCGGCTAAAGTCTTGTTTCGGCCATAACTAATTCATCCGGAGTCCGTTTTCGACGTTCTTTAGCTCGTTTTGAAGCTCTTGACATCCCCCATCCCACAAAAATACCACCAACATCATTTGACACCATCCAATTTTCTGACATTTGGCAAGTTTGCCTAGGCCCTCCACCATATCATCCGCATTACCACCACCGACTTCCGCAAACTAACCCATTTTGTTCCCCATCGCATATGTGGTTGTTTGAGTTGTGATTAGAGTCTCCTAAGGTGTTTTGGCTACTTAGGGACAATTGCTTCTTCATCAACCACCACCACCACCACTTCCGCCACCCAAACTTAACCCTATTGTTGTTTGAGCTTGTTTGAGTTGTGGCTTGTGTCTCCTAAGGTGTTTCGGCTACTTAGGGACGACAACTTCAACTCCGACTCGTGTTTAGCCCAGCATTCCACTTCCGCATTGTGCAACACCACCACCGCTTTCCGCTACCACCATTTGACATTTGTCAATTGAGATTTTGAGTTTGCGGTTTTTCCGTTTCCTAAGGTGTTTCGGCTACTTAGGGATGAGTCTCCATCATCTTGGTATCTACACCAAGAACACCGCCACTCATCATCGCAAAGGACGGTAACCTCGACGACACCTTTGTATATTCCCTTGCAATTGCATTGTTAACCCCTAGCCCATTTTATGCTATTTGCCTATCGAGACTAGCCATTTGAGTATTGCCGCAACGTAACTTGTGCACATTAGTGGTCTACACCATCCATTGCATACATACCATATCATCTTGGTATCATATCATCCATTGTGCCTCAAGTTTGTTCCCGCATATACACAATTGCTATCTTGGTTTGTGCATTGTGCAATAGTGGCCATAGAAAAAAAAAAGAGAAAAAGCTTTTAAGCAAAAAGAGAGCAAAGAGCTCGTGAGCAAGTGCCATAGCATCATACCCCATTGCACATAAGATTGTCAAATCTACATCATATGATATCATGCTCGAGAGAAACACCGAACCATACATACATAGCATACTTGGGATAGAAAGTTTATCCATTTTGCATCTTCTAGGTTGTGCACAAGTGTCGATCCGCCTATTGAGAAATCGTATAGCGCTCTCTTGAGTTGTGCAACACGAGCGTTTTCGTGGATTCCACATTTTGTGCTCATTCCTTGGTCAGCACGACCCCATTTATCTATCCGTGTGTGTTTCCGTACCTTTCATTGCTATTGGTCCATTTGTTTCGCTTATGAATTTGTGAATCTCTTTCAACATTATTGACTCTTGCTAACATTTTGCATTAAATTTTGTGCCACTATCCTCACCGAGCTCTACCATAAGCTTTACTTGATAGGTGTGAGTGAACAAGTCCGCACCAATTCCACTATTCTTTCATCCGACATTGAGTGACACGGATACATCCTCAACTTTGGGAAAAGGTAACTTGGTATTGTTTATCCCATTTCCTACTCACCTCTACTCGAGTCTTGTGATGGATAGGCAAGGCATTTCATCTTCGGTCTACAACAACAACGACGAGTTCGATGCCATGAACAACAACTCCGACGCCAAGATGCAAGCTAAAATGGAGGAGACCAAATACCTCATCAAGTCCTACAAGCGATCTTCCTCATCTTCGAGAAGACGCTCAAGAGCACATGCTTCCGAGCTACCATCTTCGGCAAGATCACATCGGCATCGACACCATCACCAACAAGAACGTGAAGCTCAAGAGCTCTACATCAACAACCGCTCAATGACTTCACCATCTCCCTTGGCATCTTCGCCTACGGACATACGGCATCTTCGCCAACAAGAACCCCAAGACCACGCTCAAGAGAAGCACCCCAAGCTCAAGTCCGCGACTTCCACGAGCTACTACGACCTCGACATCGACCATGCGATTCCTTTCTATGGGACTCAAGAACCCGAGGAGTACCTCGAGTGGGAGCGTTTGATGGACGACTACCTCAAGCTACATCAAGTTTGTCCCGAAGATCAAGTGAAGTGCACCACAAGAAACTTCCACGACTATGCCTCATCTTGGTGGCTTCACACACCTTCGGAGAGCTACGAGATGAGTTTGCCCAAGACGAAGAAAGCTTTACGGCGAGAGTTTGTGCCTCCAACCTACACGGAACAACTTCGACGCCAATTGGAGAACACCACCCAAGGATCCAAGTCCATCGACAAGTACTTCAAGGAGATGATGATTGCTTTTGGCGACGAGCCAAGCGTGGATTTACCCATTTCGATGAAGTTCCACTTCATGATGGGATTGACAACGACATCTCCAAGACCATCTTCCTCGAGAACTACAAGTCCATCGACGACTACTACATTCGTGCTCTCAAGGCGAACAAGAACTCATGAAGGCCAAGGCTTCTCCACCCCAAGCAAACTTCACACATGACCAAGCTCTACGACAAGCATGAGGCTAGTACCACCAAGATGTCCAAGCCCGGCGAGCTCCAAGACGATGCTCCAAAGTGTGACTTCACCGCCATCCCTCTTTGTGGCATTGATGATGCCGAGTCTACTTCAACTCTTTTTCAAGATGGTGCGGCGACGAGTACGACTACGGAGACCCTCAAGGACCAAGCTTTGGAGGCAAGCGACAAGGTGGCGAGCAAGGATGATGCTTCCATCTTTGGAGGCGAGAGTGATGATGTGCCATCTTCGGCCTTCATCTACGGCGACGGTGACAAGATGATCGAGCATGGGATTTTCCCTTCGGTCATGGAGGAGAGTGATGATGTGCCATCTTCGCCTTCATCCACGGCGCATTTACGACGAGATGGTTGAGCATGGGATCTTCCTTCGACCACGGCGACGATGATGACTTGAGTGACTTGTGCCACCATATTGAGAGTGAGAGTGACTTCACCACTAGCCCCACATATGATGAGTTGCCACACCACATGTGAGGAGAGCCACAACCCCACCACTTGAGTGAGATGAGTGACTCCACCATACGTGAGTTTGAGTGCACCTATTTTGAGGGAGTGAGTGAACCACCACATAGAGAGAGTGAGATAGTTGATAGGTCTCGTGAGGCCATTTCCATTTCTAACAACTTGACCTCTACCTCTATTGTGTCTTCTCGTTTGGTGCTAGGTCCCATTTATGATGACGCGCCGATCCTCGACGACTTCGTCCTCCCTTTGGACATGGCGATGGCCATGGTGCCATATGATGCACCCCCCACATGGTTCCATCAAGATGAAGATGACCACCATTTGGTCTTTCCCACCTCACCTACACCACTTGAGTGGAATGACAAAGGTAACATAGGTGAAGGTGATGCTCTAGTCCCACTAGTGGACATTCTTGACATTGATTGCTTGCATGATGTTGATCCACCTATTGCCATGCTTCATGCTAGTATGATTTCCCATGCGATGATTTGCCCATTTATGATGAGTATGATGATTCTATTGTGGAGTCTATTTGTTGTGATACCATGTTACATAGGATTTCTTGTGACAATTTTTTAGGTCACATCATGTTTGATACCATGTTACATATGCTATGCATGAGATCCATCATATGTCATATTTGCAATCTCTTCATAGTGACTATGCATATGCCATTAAAATAAACCCAATTTGCACTTATGGCATAGATGACAAGCCCATGGTTATTGGCATTTGTTTCTCTTGTGATGATATTGATATGCTCCTTTGCATCATTTATCTCATATGCCATGCCATGACCACCTAGCTTCGGATATGCATTGTTTTGATGTTGTCCATTTTCCCATGTGATGTTTCCGATATTGCTCATGAGGAGACCCCATAGTTTCCTTTATGCATCTTAGGAGATTTTGATCCATCCCATCCATTGCATGATCCCAATACTTGTGTGCACCATACGCCCCAATGAATAAACATGCTTTTGATGTGCCATATACTTGTTTGCTCAATTTGTGTCCCCATCGTGTCATACATTACAACTATTCTCTCATGATGGATGACATGTTCTTATACCATGCATCAAATATCTTTGAGCATTGCTTATCTTGTGCTAACTCACATCGCGCACATACACATCATGATGGATGATGTGTACATTTACCACGCACAATTTCTTTGGATTGTGTCTCTTTGTGTAGGTACTTTGAATACTTGTCAACCTCGCAATCCCACGAGTTGACAAAACGAGCTCTTGAGAGCAACGATGCTTTGGGATCCATTGACTATCCTTACTAACGCCCCTTCAAGAAGGACTACGCTAATCGCTTCTACTTGGCTCTCACACGACTATGGGCCATTTACCACTTGTCACCTTATGCTCATTTTACCGTGTTCACTTTGCATGCTATGCTTGCTCCTATGCCTTTGCCATGCAATTGTGACCCTTCCTTGCATCTACCCATGTTTCATCATTATGCTACTTATGTGTATTTGCATGCTTGGTAGAGATCCTTGTTGCTATTGCCATGTTTATCATGTGCCCCATGCTATTGTCCTCATATCTTGCTTTCATGCTTGTGCTATGACATGTGAATTATTCATGCCCACTATTTGCACCAACGACATGGTTGCCATGATTCCTCCTAGTATGTTGCATCTTCGCACTACTAGCATACTTGCCTTGATTGCTATGATTGCTCGCTATGTTGCATCACCCATGTTCCACTACTTGCTTTCTTGGGTTGATGACACATATGCTCATGCCTCTCACATGCTTAACTTGATTGCCTCACACATGATGAACAATTGCTCTTTCCTTTGTGTTGAGTGCCATGATATCTTCACTACACCCTATGCACGTTATGCTTGGATTGTCTTGCACTTGACCCATGTGTTTAGACACTTCATTTTATTTGGTGTTGTGAATACTTCCTATGCCTACCATAGACCTTTCATTGAGCAATTTGTCAATGATTGCTATGACCTTGAGGTAGATGCTTGTTCACCTATCACATATATTTGCATCTTGACCTCCCATTTGCATGCTTGTTCCCATGATATACTCGATTGTGCTCAATTTATATGCTCAAATGCCATGCCACACTTCTTTGTCAAACCATATGCTATGCTTGATGACAACACTTGTTGGGTGAATCACCTCTTGAATGCACGGTTTTGCTCTTACGACAACCACATTTGTTTTTCCAAGTGCTTGTTATCTTTGCTACTTTTGAAGGAATTACAAGACGGTGCGACATTGGAGAATGCCCATTTGGAACTACAAGATGACGAAAGCTTGGTGATCATCCACTTCTACACGGCGACATCATCTCTTTCCCATGGTGATTTGGATTTCGATCCGAGGTCGGATCTTTCCCAAGGGGGAGGGGATGATGCGAGCATCCCACGGACATCACCATGTCAAGAGCCCATTTGGCAAGTGACACGCATGACATCTACTTCACACACACTAAGGTGAATCATCTCCTTTACACGTGCTCACTGACCCCTTCGAGGATGGCATACTACTTGACACTTCTCCCGTGTGCATGCATAGGTATTGTCGAACTTCACTGGACGACGAGGAGGAGTGCAAGCGCCAAGGAACGACTACACCATCCGCGAGGGAAGCGGAAGAGAAGACGGAAGAAAGGTGAAGAAGACGGAGCGGCCAGCAGGAGCCAGCCGGAACCGGACCGCCGTCCGGATCATCCGCTCACCGGATCATCCGTCCCTCCGGATAATCCGGATAATTCGTCCAAGACACCCGGTTGCTTCCTCGTGAAGTCAGATCATCCGCCCACTCCCGGATCATCCGGACGATGGTCGGATCATCCGGACCCCATCCGGATCATCCAACAACGTCCAATCATCCGGACCCCATCCGGATCATCCGGCCTTGCTCACAGCAGCAACGCTTCGGTCGAGGCCCATGTACCCATTCGCCTCACTTACCCTTTCGCCCACTAGACTATAAATAGACCTCCTCCTCCCCATTTTTAGGGTTAGCAAAGTGATAGCTCATTCTTAGGTGAGCTTTGCTCCTACCTATCTCTACTCTTGAGAGAGAGATACCACTACTCCATTGGAGGCCAAGACCTCCATCTAGGAGAAGATCCCATGGATATCATCAAGACCCCTTGTGGGAAGATCCATCTAGGATATCATCAAGACCTCCTCTTGGAGATGAACCTTACCTTGTATCTTTCCCTTTGTTGTTCATGTACCTTGTGATCTTGTGTGTTTGATTGTCTAGTGGATGTGTGATTTGGACTTGTTCTTGAGTGTTTCCCTTGATTTTCCCCTGCTCTTCCCTCGTGTTCATCGTGGTTTTCGAGGATCCCACTCCAAACGTGAAAGATCGTCGCTATAGGGTTCCACCCTACATCACCGTGTCGCACCCATAAGTACTAAACTGCTCACGGCGAGCGCCAGAACTAAAAAAATACTTCCGCTATATGCCTTATTCTCCTTGTTTTCGCCGATGGCATGTCAGAACTCATGCGCGGAAAGCCAAGAACAAAAGGGCATTCCCGCAACGGTCAATATATATGTGGAAACGATATCCGCTCTATAGAGGACAAGAAATTTTGGGGCAATCAGCCAAAAAGCGCACGAGAAAACGAAGTACTTCCAAGGACTGTCATAGAATGGACAGATGTTCACTATAACGGTAATAATTTTATCATTCGGAGTCCGTGTCGGTCCCATAAGTACTCAAACTGGTCGCGACGAGCGAGCGAATACAAAAAATACTCCCCACTTGCGCCAGGAGGCCCGGATTGCCCTCAAATTCAGCCTTAAGCAGGACTTTTTGGCCCTGAAAGTCAAAGAACATCATTCGTCGTTGTTTTTCGCAAGTTTCAACCCATTGACACTTCCTTTGAAGGAAATTCGAGATTATGTTGTTTATAGACATTAGTCCCCTAGTAGGGACAAACGCATTTTTTGCAGATGCTCCTTGATCCGACAACTCATTTGGCCATAAATTGTAGAAATAAAGCGCCTATATGCCTTATTCTCCTTGTTTTCACGGATGGCATGTCAGAACTCATAAGCATGGAAAGCCAAGAACAAAAGGGCATTCTTGGCATCGGTCAATATATATGTGAAAAGGATATCTGCTCTATAGAGGACAAGAAATTTTGGGGCAATCAAACAAAAAGCGCACGAGAAAATGAAGTACTTTCAAGGACTGAGATAGAATGGACAGATGTTCACTAAAACAGTCATAATTTTGTCATTCGGAGTCCGTGTCGGACCCATAAGTACTCAAACTAGACGTGGCGAGCGCGCGAATCCAAAAAATACTTCATTATGCCAGAGGCCCGAGTACCTCAAATTCAGCCTTAAGCAGACTTTTGGCCTCAAGGACAAAGAACATCATTCGTCGTTGTTTTTCACACAAGTTTCTGAACCCATTGGCACTTCCTTTTGAAGGAAATTTGAGAGATTATGTTGCTTATAGATATTAGGCCCCCTGGTAGGGACAAACGTACCTTTGTGTAGATGCTCTATGATCCGCAATCTCATTTGGTCAGAATTGAAGAAAATCCAGCGCTATATGCCTTATTCTCCTTGTTTTCGCCAGATGGCATGTCAGAACTCATGCGCGTGAAAGCCAAGAACAAAAGGGCATTCCTGGCATCGGTCAATATATATGTGGAAACGATATATGCTCTATAGAGGACAAGAAATTTTGGGGCAATCAGGCAAAAAGCGCACAAAAAAATGAAGTACTTTCAAGGACTGCCATAGAATGGACAGATGTTCACTAAAACGGTCATAATTTTGTCATTCGGAGTCCGTGACGGTCCCATAAGTACTCATACTGGTCGCGGCGAGCGAGCGAATCCAAAAAATACTCCCCACTTGCGCCAGGAGGCCCGGAGTACCCTCATATTCAGCCTTAAGCAGGACTTTTTGGCCCTGAAAGTCAAAGAACATCATTCGTCGCTGTTTTTCGCACAAGTTTCAACCCATCGACACTTCCTTTGAAGGAAATTCGAGAGATTATGTTGCTTATAGACATTAGCCCTCGGTAGGGACAAGCGCATTTTCTCGCAGATGTCTATGATCCGCAATCTCATTTAGCCAGAAATTGAAGAAAATCCAAAGGTCTATATGCCTTATTCTCCTTGTTTTCACGGATGGCATGTCAGAACTCATGCGCATGAAAGCCAAGAACAAAAGGGCATTCCTGCATCGGTCAATATATATGCGAAACGATATCTCCTCTATAGAGGACAAGAAATTTTGGGGCAATCAGCAAAAAGCGACGAGAAAATGAAGTACTTCCAAGGATCGCCATAGAATGGACCGATGTTCACTAAAACGGTCATAATTTTGTCATTCGAGTCCCTCGCTTGACCGATAAGTATCGAACTGGTCGCGCGCGAAGCGCCAAGGCTGAATCCAAAAAATACTCCACGCTTCGCCAGAGGCCCGAGTACCCTAAAATTCAGCCTTAAACGGGTCTTTTAGCCCGTAAAGTCAAAGAACATCATTCGTCATTTTTTCGCATAAGTTTCTAAACCCATTGGCACTTCCTTTTGAAGGAAATTCGAGAGATTATGTTGCTTATAGACATTAGCCTCTCGGTAGGGACAAACGATCTTCTCAGAGATGCTCTATGATCCGGCAATCTCATTTGGTCAGAATTGAAGAAACTCCAATGCTATATGCCTTATTCTCCTTGTTTTCACGGATGGCATGCTATAACTCATGCGCGGAAAGCCAAGAACAAAAGGGCATTCTGCATCGTCCATATATATATGTGGAAACGATATTTCTATAGAGGACAAGAAATTTTGGGGCAATCAGCAAAAAGCGACGAGAAAATGAAGTACTTTCAAGGACCGCCATAGAATGGACAGATCTTCACTAAAACGGTCACAATTTTGTCATTCGGAGTCCGTGGTCGACCCATAAGTACTAAACTGCTCAATGGCGAGCGCTGAATCCAAAAATACCCACGCTCCGCAAGGAGGCCCGGAGTACCTCAAATTCAGCCTTAAGCGGTCTTTTAGCCCCGATAGTCAAAGAACATCATTGGTCATTGCTTTTTAGACTAGTTTCAACCCATTGGCACTTCCTTTTGAAGGAAATTCGAGACATTATGTTGCTTATAGACATTAGCCTCTCGGTAGGGACAAACGATCTTTCTCAGAGATACTCTATGATCCGCAATCTCATTTGGCCAGAATTGAAGAAAATCCAGCGCTATATGCCTTATTCTCCTTATTTTCACGGATGGCATGTCAGAACTCATATGCTGCGAAAGCCAAGAACAAAAGGGCGCTCTCGCATCGGTCAATATATATGTGGAAACGATATCTCCTCTATAGAGGACAAGAAATTTTGGGGCGATCAGGCAAAAAGCGCACGAGAAAGTGAAGTACTTTCAAGAACTGCCATAGAATGGACAGATGTTCACTAAAACGGTCGTAATTTTGTCATATGGAGTCCATGTCGTACCCATAAGTACTCAAACTGCTCGCGGCGAGCGCCCGAATCCAAAAAATACTCCACGCTTCTGCGAGGAGGCCCGGAGTACCCTCAAATTCAGCTTTAAGCGGGTCTTTTTAGCCCTGAAAGTCAAAGAACATCATTCGTCGCTGTTTTTCAGACAATTTTCTGAACCCATTGGCACTTCCTTTTGAAGGAAATTCGAGAGATTATGTTGCTTATAGACATTAGCCCCCCTGGTAGGGACAAACGCATCTTTCAGAGAAGCTCTATGATCCCGCAATCTCATTTGGCCAGAAATTGAAGAAAATCCAATGCTATATGCCTTATTCTCCTTGTTTTCACGGATGGCATGTCAGAACTCATGCGCGCGAAAGCCAAGAACAAAAGGGCATTCCTGCATCGGTCAATATATATGTTGATAGAGGCAGAGGTGTCCCGCCTTCGATGAGATGGTGGATTTCGCTTGGTGGAAGTCGACTTTGACGATCCGACTACGATCGCGGCGAGGACGCCGCGCTTTAGCAATCGCTAAACCAACTCCGAGAGGTTATCGACCACGCCGAGCATCGATCAACCTCGACCACGAGGGTCTATTTCCGCGAGCAAACGAAGAACAAGCAAGAAACTGAGATTGCAACTGGATATTGCGAATATAAGATGAAAGCTTTATTGATCAAGGTGGGGTTCTCGGACGCTTTTGTCCGGTCGCTGAACACAAACGGCACGCTGGTTGCAGCTATGGCTAACTTTTGATCTAAACAAAACCCAAAGTCTAAACGGTGCCCTAAGGGCTGTATATATGGGGGAAGAGGAGGAATTTCGTGGCCTTTGAGGGTGGGGTCCAAACCAACCCTATCTCTTGTTTCCCCACACATACGGACTCTAAAAATAGCCTATACTTAAGTATTTTCGAAATTACATGGGCCTGGCCCAATAATAAGGTGATGCAGCACCTAGAATAGCCTATGGACTAATATTATGAAGTGGCATCTTGTATATTTCGTCCAAGGCTTCATGCACTTTTATGGTGGCTTCAAAGTCCTGAAATCATCACTTTTAACTCCGTTTGATCCCTTGCGCATGCCATCAACCCCATGCGTGTTCTTGCTCCAATGTTCATCCTTCTCCAAGCTAGGCCCTTCATTTGTAAGCAAAACAAATGTATCCAATTTAGGCAAAGATCATATTCTCATGAATATTAAAATCATTACCAAGAAACGAAAGTACCGGTAATTTAATTGGCGCAATGCGAGCTCTAGTAATTGGTCCCAGATATGTAACAAAGAGGGGCTGTGGGTGTAACAATGGTATTGATGTCCTCATCATCCTCCCTTCTTGAAATGAAGTCGCCCTCGACGGAAGCTCATCTTCCTCACCCAAATAAGGCTTCAAATCTGAATGTTAAAAGTGGACTAACCCCAAAATCTGCAGTAGCTCAAGTTTATATGCATTATCATTTATTTCTCTAACACCTTAAAAGGACCAAAGCAGACGTGGCATTAGCTTTGATTTATGCAAATCAGAAATCTATCCTTACGCAAATGTAACCAAACAAGATCTCCAGTGCAAACACAACATGTTTTCTACCCTTATCTCCAAAGAAGTTTATATTTAGCATTCATACGCCAATGTTTTCCTTAGTTAACTCATGCATTTTTAAAATCAATTCAGCACGCTTTAGCATCAAAATTAACCTTCTCCAAGATGGAAGAGGCAACAAATCAATAGGTGCACGAGGTAGGAAACCATACACAATTTCAAAAGGGCACATCTTAGTAGTAGAATGCAATGAACGATTATAAGCAAATTCAATATGAGGCAAGCATTCCTCCCACATTTTCTTATTATTCTTTAGAATAGCCCTAAGCATAGTAGACAATGTTCTATTGACTACTTCAGTTTGTCCATCAGTTTGGGGTGACAAGTAGTACTAAAAAGCAGCTTAGTCCCCAACTTAGCCCATAAACATCTCCAAAATGGCTAAGAAATTTAGTATCACGATCTCAAACAATAGTATTTGGCACACCATGCAAGCTTAATAATTTCACTAAAGAACAAATCAAAGAACAAATCAGCTGATGAGGACATCAATACTATTGTTACACCCACAGCCCCCAAGGAACACTCGCCGCTATACATATCGGACCAATTACTAGAGCTCGTGGCACGCCAACTAAATTACTGTGTACTTTCGCTTTCTTGGTAATGATTCTAATGTTCATGAGAATATGATGTCGCTTAAATTGGATACATTTGTTTTGCTTACAAATGAAGGGCCTAGCTTGGAGAAGGATGAACATTGGAGCAAGAACACACATGGAGTTGATGGCATGCTAAGGGGATCAAGAACAGAGTTACAAGTGATGATTTCAGACTTTGAAGCCACCATGAGGAGTGCATGAAGCCTTGGACGAAATATACAAGATGCCACTTCATAATATTCGCCCATAGGCTATTCTAGGTGCTCAATCACCTTATTATTGGGCCAGCCCATGTAATTTCGAAATACATTAGTATAGGCTATTTTAGAGTCCGATGTGTGGGGAAACAAGAGATAGGGTTAGTTTCGAACCCTCCACCAAGGGCCACGAAATTCACCCCTCTTCCTCCATATATACAGCCCTTAGGGCACCGCTTAGACTTGGGTTTTGTTTAGATCAAAAGTTCGCCATAGCTGCAACTTCGCAGATTTCGCTTGTGTTCAACGACTGCATAAAGGCGCCACAGAGCCCCACCTTGATCAATAAAGCTTTCATCTTATATTCGCAATATCCAGATTGCAATCTCAGCTTTGCTTGTTCTTCGCTTGCTCGCAGGAAATAGACCTCGTGGTCGTTGATCGTGTTCGCGGGTCAATAACCTCTCGGAGTTGGTTTAGCGACATATATGCTGACGCCCTCGCACGTCAGAGTCGGATCGCCAAAGTCGATTTCCACCAAAGCGAAATCCACCATCTCATCGAAAGACGGACACCTTTGCCTCTATCAAGTGGTATCGATTTCCGTGTCGCTTCGTGAGATTTTACGCTTTTTCGTAGTTTAGATCGAGTCTGTTCTTCATACCTACAAATTCACTAAAAAGCCAAAAAAATTAGGTTAGGTCATCATATCCGAACCAATCTGAGCCTTGGCATAATCTTTTTCAGATTTGCGTTGTTGAATTTGCGTTGCATCGCCGTGTCTAGTTGCTGGTCTTAGAGTCTAGTCTTTAGAGTTTCGAAGTTCGTCATAAGTTGTCACGCCACCCGCACCATCATCATCGCCTCGCCATCTACCACCACCGCTTATCCGCCACCGCTCAATCCAGATCCATATACCGCCACCACGCCATATACCACCACCGCTGCTATATACCACCACCATATATCCACCACCAATCCGAAGTTCCTTGCATATTCGATTTGTTTTCGGATCCATCTAAATTCGATTCGTGTTTCCTTGTCCGAGTAGGTTTCGATTCCAGAATCTTTTGTCATTCAGAGAAGAGGTTGGTTTCAAAAAAAAAGAGTCCGAAACCACCTCCGCTTAGGCCCAAAATTTTCCAAAACGCACGGATAAAAAAATTTCGCTATCCTATTTTAGGTGTTTTAAGCGATTGAGCCAACCAAGTTATAGAAAGTTTTTTGACCCGCTTCAGCTTTTGGGTCCCAAATAAAAAAAAAAAATTTGGTCGAAAAAATTTCGTGCCCATCCCGTCAATTTGACCGGGAAGAGTTTTGAGACACTCGCCATTATAGTGATTTTTCAAAAAAAAAAAAGCAGCAAAAAAAAGCAAAAAAAAAAAAAGTGCGAAAAAAAAAATCAGAGTGTGCTTTTCCTTGTTTACGCAGCAGCCGTGATTTTGTTAGTGTTCTAGGCTCGCCTCTAGCACGGTTCAGCCTAGGACCAAAGACAAGACTGCCGCTGAGCGCTTATTCAACTTTGCATCTCCGATTTGATTATTGTTAACCCTTTTTTGCTACCATATTATAAGCCTTCCCAGCTCCACATACATCTACGCCGTATGCTTGATTCTCCCGTAATCGCTATAGCCAAGCTTTGAGAGTTTTGACTACAACGGTTGCCGATCACCACCGCCGGGTAAGAACTGTAAGAATTTGAGATTTGCTTCACGGATTTGTGACCGCCCACCACACCACCACCACCACTTCCTAGTAGTCTCAGAGGATCATATTCTTGTGTGTTTCTATTGTCGCTAACCATGGCAGGAACACAAGCCGATGAGACTGATTGGGAGAACCCGACAAACAAACAGCTACATGATAAGTTTCAAAGAAATGATGATTGGACAGTGCAAGATGTGGTAAACAGATTTGACGAGGCCATGGAGAAGATAGATGGCATTGAGAAGACGCTTGAAACAAAGCTTGATAGCAAGTTTGATGAATTGCTCGCTGCTTTCCACAACCACCGCCGCTGCACCTATCCCACCTCTCAAGAACGACAACAACTACGCCCTTCCGAATCAAGATGGACGAGCTCAGCAGGTTCCTATTGAGCCAGACAAAATTCTCGTGCCGCTGCCATCGCTGTTGGTGCTTTTGGCTCCCGCCATCGCTGCCGGTGGTACCGAGGAGGATGATGAGTATGTGGGCGATTATGAGGATGAGGTTGATCAACATCGTAACTACGCAACCACCAGCACCACAACCACCGTGTCGCCCACATGCAAATAATGGCAATGTTAGGGCTCCCTCAGTACGAGATCATGACCATCTCCCTAAACTGAAATTGAATATTCCACCATTTGAGGGTAGATATGTTCCCGATATATATCTTACTTGGGAGTTAGAAACTGAACAACGATTTACATGTTTACAATATCCCGAGGAGAGACGTGTTCTCGCTTGCTGTTTGTGCTTTCACTAGCTTTGCATGTGTTTGGTGGTCCAACATTGTAGATTATATCCTGCTCCAGCCTACTTGGGCTGCTTTGAAAACTGCTATGCGATCGCTGGTTCCACCATATTATCAACGTGAATTACTTCAAAATTGCAGCGCTTAAGACAAGGAAAAATTCTGAGAAGAATATTATCGTGAATTGCAAACCGCTTGATTAGATGTGGTATTGTTGAGGAGAATGAAGCTATGCTTGCACGCTTTCGGGTGGATTAAATAGAGAGATTCGCACCATTCTAGACTATAAGGATTATAATAATATCACTCGCTTATTCCATCTTGCTTGTAAAGCTGAACGTGAAGTGCAGGATCGATGGCATTGGCGCCAGACTAACTTTTCTCGCAGTCGACCTTCATCATGGACACCACGCATCATCTACTTCCACCGCACCATCACCTCCTTCAAAGCCACCTCCAACCGTGATACAAGAAAGGTGCACAACCACCACTATCTCGCCAAGAGCACACCGCTGGCCTCGCATGAGCTCTTCTTCCATGGCGCCAACAGGCACACAAGTGATATTATTTGTCGTCATTGTAAGGGAAGAGGACATTTTATGAGAGAATGCAAATCTCAGCGCAGGATGATTGCTACGAGGATGGTGGGTATGAGTCCGCTTAGTGACTATGATGAGGAGACTTTGGCTCTTATTACACATGAGGAACACGGTGGAGATGATTCTGATCATGAGACACAATACATGGCTGTCAAGATGCCGACAGTATGAATGTTTAGTCGCTCAACGTGTTTTGAGTGTGCAGTTACACAAGTCGAGCAAAATCAGAGGCATAATTTGTTCCATACAAAGGAGTTGTGAAGGAACGCTCTATTCAAGGCCATCATAGATGGAGGGAGCTGCAACAACTTGGCTAGCATGGAGATGGTGGAGAAGCTATCTCTCACCACAAGACCACATCCACATCCTTACTACATCCAATGGTTCAACAACAGCGCAAGGTGAAGGTAACACGATCGCTCGTGTGCATTTTAGTATCTCTACATATGCTGATTATGTTGATTGTGATGTGGTACCTATGCAAGCATGTTCCTTGTTACTTGGTAGACCATGGCAATTTGATAAAAATTTCAGACACCATGGTAGAAACAATCAAGATACTCTTGTTCATAAGGATAAAATATTACTTTGCTTCCTATGACTCTGAGTCCATTTTGAAAGATGATATTAATAGAGCTAATAAAGCAAAACAGAGAAAAATAAGAGTGAAAATCAGATTGTGGTAAAAGAATTTGAGCAACACATGAAGCCTAATAATAAACCATCTACGTTGCTTCAAATTAAATTGAAAAGTGCATGTTTACTTGCCACCAAATCTGATATTGATGAGCTAGATTTTGGCAAATCTATTTGCTATGCTTTTGTGTGCAAAGAGGCATTATTTTCATTCGAGGACGGTTTTCCTTTTGCCCCCCGCTCATCACTAACATTTTGCAGAGTTCACGACGCCTTTCCACAAGACGTGCCACCGGATTACCACCTATTCGAGGGATTGAGCATCAAATTGACTTAATTCCCGTGCATCATTACCCAACCGCACCATACCGCATCAATCCAGAGGAGACGAAGGAGATTATGCGCCAAGTACAGAGCTGCTCGACAAAGGTTATATACGCCAATCCCTTAGTCCTTGTGCTGTTCCTATTATTCTAGTGCCAAAAAGGATGGTACGCCACGATGTGTGTTGATTGTAGAGGCATCAATAATATTACTATTCGTTATCGCCACCCTATTCCTAGGCTAGATGATATGCTTGATGAATTGAGTGGCTCTACAATATTCTCCAAAGTTGATTTATGAGTGGATACCATCAAATTCGTATGAAATTGGGAGATGAATGGAAAACAGCATTTAAAACTAAGTTTGGATTATATGAGTGGTTAGTCATGCCTTTGGGTTAACTAATGCACCTAGTACTTTCATGAGATTAATGAACTAAGTTTTACGTGCTTTCATTGGACGATTTGTGGTAGTTTATTTTGATGATATACTGATTTATAGCAAATCTTTGGAAGAACATTTGGAACATTTACGTGTTGTTTTTAATGCTCTACGTGATGCACGCTTGTTTGGTAACCTTGGGAAGTGCACCTTTGCACCGATCGAGTATCTTTTCTTGGCTATGTTGTTACTCCACAGGAATTGAAGTTGATAAAGCCAAGATTGAAGCTATTGAGAGTTGGCCGCAGCCCAAAACGGTCACACAAGTGAGGAGTTTCTTGGCCTCGCTGGTTTCTATAGGCGCTTTGTGAGAGATTTCAGCACCATTGCTGCACCTCTCAACGAGCTTACAAAGAAGGATGTGCCTTTTGTTTGGGGTACCGCACAGAAGAAGCCTTCACGGTATTGAAAGCTAAGTTGACACATGCCCTTTACTCCAACTTCCTGATTTTAATAAGACTTTTGAGCTTGAATGTGATGCTAGTGGAATTGGATTAGGGGTGTGTTATTACAAGATGGCAAACCTGTTGTATACTTTTCTCAAAAATTGAGGGCCTAGTCTGAATTATTCTACTTATGATAAAGAATTATATGCTCTTGTTCGGACTTTAGAAACATGGCAACATTATTTATGGCCCAAAGAATTTGTTATACATTCTGATCATGAATCTTTGAAACATATTAAAAGTCAAGCTAAACTGAATCGTAGACATGCTAAATGGGTTGAATTCATTGAGACTTTCCTTATGTCATTAAACACAAGAAGGGTAAAGAAAATGTTATTGCTGATGCATTGTCTCGTCGCTATACTATGCTTTCACAACTTGACTTCAAAATATTTGGTTTGGAGACCATCAAAGATCAATATGTGCATGATGCTGATTTTAAAGATGTATTGCAGAATTGTAAAGAAGGTAGAACATGGAACAAGTTCGTCATTAATGATGGATTTGTGTTGCTCTAACAAGCTATGCATTCCAGCTAGCTCCGCTCGCCTTTTGTTGTTGCAGGAGGCGATGGAGGAGGACTAATGGGACACTTTGGCGTGAAGAAGACGGAGGATATACTAGCTACACATTTCTTTTGGCCAAAGATGAGACGGATGTTGAGCGCTTTGTCGTCTCGCTGCACTACATGTCAAAAAGCTAAGTCACGACTCAATCCTCATGGTTTATATATGCCTTTGCCTGCACTCTAGTGTTCCTTGGGAGGATATATCTATGGACTTTGTTTTAGGTTTACCTCAACAAAGAAGGAGGGATAGCATATTTGTTGTCGTGGATAGATTCTCAAAATGGCACACTTTATACCATGTCATAAAAGCGATGATGTCATTAATGTTGCTGATTTGTTCTTTCGTGAAATTATTCGCTTGCATGGTGTGCCAAATACTATTGTTTCAGATCGTGATACTAAATTTCTTAGCCACTTTTGGAGATGTTTATGGGCTAAGTTGGGGACTAAACTACTTTTTAGTACTACTTGTCACCCCCAAACCGATGGATAAACCAAAGTAGTCAATAGAACATTGTCTACTATGCTTAGGGCTGTTTTGAAGAATAATAAGAAAATGTGGGAAGAATGCTTGCCTCATATTGAATTTGCTTATAATCGCTCATTGCATTCTACTACTAAGATGTGCCCTTTGAAATTGTGTATGGTTTCCTACCGTGCACCTATTGATTTATCGCTTCTTCCATCTTCGGAGAAGGTTAATTTTGATGCTAAAGAACGTGCTGAATTGATTTTAAAATGCATGAGTTAACTAAGGAAAACATTGAGCGATGAATGCTAAATATAAACTTGCTGGAGATAAGGGTAGAAAACATGTTGTGTTTGCACCGGAGATCTTGTTTGGTTACATTTATGTAAGGATAGATTTCCGATTTGCGCAAATCAAAGCTAATGCCACGTGCGCTGGTCCCTTTAAAGTGTTGGAGAAAGTAAATGATAATGCATATAAACTTGAGCTGCCCGCAGATTTTGGGGTTAGTCCCACTTTTAACATTGCAGATTTGAAGCCATATTTGGGTGAGGAAGATGAGCTTCCGTCGAGGACGACTTCATTTCAAGAAGGGAGGATGATGAGGACATCAATACCATTGTTACACCCACAGCCCCTCGCCGCTATACATACCGGACCAATTACTAGAGCTCACAAGACGCCAACTAAATTACTGTGTACTTTCGCTTTTTGGTAATGATTCTAATGTTCATGAGAATATGATGTCGCTTAAATTGGATACATTTGTTTTGCTTACAAATGAAGGGCCTAGCTTGGAGAAGGATGAACATTGGAGCAAGAACACACATGGAGTTGATGGCATGCTAAGGGGATCAAGAACAGAGTTACAAGTGATGATTTCAGACTTTGAAGCCACCATGAGGAGTGCATGAAGCCTTGGACGAAATATACAAGATGCCACTTCATAATATTCGTCCATAGGCTATTCTAGGTGCTGCGTCCTTATTATTGGGCCAGCCCATGTAATTTCGAAATACATTAGTATAGGCTATTTTAGAGTCCGATGTGGGGAACAAGAGATAGGGTTAGTTTCGAACCTCCACCAAGGGCCACGAAATTCACCCCTCTTCCTCCATATATACAGCCCTTAGGGCACCGCTTAGACTTGGGTTTTGTTTAGATCAAAAGTTCGCCATAGCTGCAACTTCGCTGCATTTCGCTTGTGTTCAACGACTGCATAAAGGCGCCACAGAACCCCACCTTGATCAATAAAGCTTTCATCTTATATTCGCAATATCCAGATTGCAATCTCAGCTTGCTTGTTCTTCGCTTGCTCGCAGGAAATAGACCTCGTGGTCGTTGATCGTGTTCCGCGTGGTCAATAACCTCTCTGAGTTGGTTTAGCGACATATATGCTGACGCCCTCGCACGTCAGAGTCGGATCGCCAAAGTCGACTTCCACCAAAGCGAAATCCACCATCTCATCGAAAGACGGACACCTTTGCCTCTATCATCGCTTTGACAAAGATCATCGCTTTTATGACATGGTATAAAGTGTGCCATTTTCGAGAATCTATCCACGACAACAAGTATGCTATCCTCCCTTCTTTGTTCTAGGTAAACCTAAAACAAAGTCCATAGATATATCCTCCCAAGGAACACTAGGTATAGGCAAAGGCATATATAAACCATGAGGATTGAGTCGTGACTTAGCTTTTTGACATGTAGTGCAATGAGCAATAAAACGCTCAACATCCCGCCTCATCTTTGGCCAAAAGAAATGTGTAGCAAGTACGCCCTCCGCCTTCTTCACGCCAAAGTGTCCCATTAGTCCTCCTCCATGCGCCTCCCCGCAACAACAAAAGACGAACGGAGCTAGCTGAATGCATAGCTTGTTAGCACGAACACAAATCCATCATTAACGCACAAACTTGTTCCATGTTCTTCCTTCTTACAATTCTGCAATACATCTTTAAAATCAGCATCATGCACATATTGATCTTTGATGGTCTCCAAACCAAATATTTTGAAGTCAAGTTGTGAAAGCATAGTATAGCGATTTAGACAATGCATCAAAGAATAACATTTTCTTTACCCTTCTTGTGTTTAATGACATAAGGGAAAGTCTCAATGAATTCAACCCATTTAGCATGTCTACGATTCAGTTTAGCTTGACTTTTAATATGTTTCAAAGATTCATGATCGTAATGTATAACAAATTCTTTGGGCCATAAATAATGTTGCCATGTTTCTAAAGTCCTAACAAGAGCATATAATTCTTTATCATAAGTAGAGTAATTCAGACTAGGCCCACTCAATTTTTCGTAAAAGTATGCAATAGGTTTGCCATCTTGTAATAACACACCTCCTAATCCAATTCCACTAGCATCACATTCAAGCTCAAAAGTCTTATTAAAATCAGGAAGTTGGAGTGAAGGAGCATGTGTCAACTTATCTTTCAATACCGTGAAGGCTTCTTCCCGTATGGTACCCCAAACAAAAGGCACATCCTTCTTTGTAAGCTCATTGAGAGGTGCAGCAATGGTGCTGAAATCTCTCACAAAACGCCTATAGAAACCAGAGAGGCCAAGGAAACTCCTCACTTGTGTGACCGCTTTGGCCAAGTGCCAACTCTCAATAGCTTCAATCTTGGCTTTATCAACTTCAATTCCTCGTGAGTAACAACATAGCCAAGAAAAGATACTCGGTCGGTGCAAAAGGTGCACTTCCCAAGGTTACCAAACAAACGGCATCACGAGAGCATTAAAAACAGCACATAAATGTTCCAAATGTTCTTCCAAAGATTTGCTATAAATCAGTATATCATCAAAATAGACTACCACAAATCGTCCAATGAAAACACGTAAAACTTCGTTCATTAATCTCATGAAGGTACTAGGTGCATTAGTTAACCCAAAAGGCATGACTAACCACTCATATAATCCAAACTTAGTTTTAAATGCTGTTTTCCATTCATCTCCCAATTTCATACGAATTTGATGGTATCCATGATAGAGGCGGGGGTGTCCCGATCTTTCGATGAGATGATAACTATCGATTTGGTGGAGACGACTTTGACGATCCGACTACAAACGCAGCACGACGCTGCGCCTTAGCAATCGCTAAACCAACTCCGAGAGGTTATTGATCACCCCGAGCACGATCAACTCGACCACGGAAGGTCTATTCCTGCAAGCAATCAAGAACAAGCAAGAATATGATAAAGCAATCTGAATATTGCGAATATATATGAAGTATTGATAATGGTGGGGATCCGTAAGCGGTTTTGGTCTGGTCGTTGGACACAAACGGCACACGGTTGCAATGGCTAACTTTAACTAAACAAATCCCAAGGAAAAAGCTACTAGATGGATCTACTTATATAGGAGCAAGGGTGGCGGCCAAGGAGGTGGAGGACGTCCCAAGGCAGCCTAAAACTAACCCTAGGTCGTACAAGGCCAATGGGCCCAAGTGGAGGTGACGAACACCTTTGGACTTGTAGATTGACTCGGATTCTGGTGCAGCGTCAGATTGTTTCGTCCATAAATCAACGCTCCGGACGGATTTTAAGGTGATTCCAAATGTGCGGGAAAGAGCATGAAATCTACTTTCCAACAAAAAAAGAATCACCCAATTCGGAGTCCGTATGAAAAAGTTGTTGGCATTTTGAGTCAGGTATGTCTGTGCAGTCCGAATCTGAATCCGAACGTGAGAGACTTGGAC
Organism: Aegilops speltoides; assembly: GCA_021437245.1. Classification (NCBI taxonomy): domain Eukaryota; kingdom Viridiplantae; phylum Streptophyta; class Magnoliopsida; order Poales; family Poaceae; genus Aegilops; species Aegilops speltoides. The sequence goes on along the minus strand of JAHHZJ010000270.1, from coordinate 2,747 downwards.
TCTATCTTCTTGGCCCAAAAGTGACGTGAGAAGACTTTTGAACAGCACCTAAACTTCTCCTTTTCCCTTATCTTCATATGTGGATTGTACAAATGTCCCATACACCTGCAATTAGACAAGACACAAAAGTATGTGAAATATTTTTGTTCTGGATAACATAAATATATTATTGAATAGTTTGCACTAGAAATCACCTGACAAATATGCATGTATGCAATATTTTTGGTCTTATCCAAGGTAGTCATGTCCTCATCATCCTCCCTTCTTGAAAACAAAGCCGCCCCTCGGCTTGCTTAATCTGAAATGTGGCTAACGAAATAGACAAGGTGTACATGTTGTATATGTATACGTCATCCATTTTTACTTCCCTTGATTTTTGCATATATGACACATGAATAGATGAGTAACTTGCATAGTTCATAAAATCTAAAGCCAACAAATTAGCACAAGAACTAGAAGGCATGAAAATATTGCAACTCAGTTTGCACATATAAGTGAAGCTCTTATTTATTTCAAAAGATTGACAATGTTCATCATTAAACCATCCCAACATTGGTGAATAAACCTTATTTGAATCAAATTTACATGCTACAACATGCTTAGATAAGCAAACATGCAATGAGTCATTCGACACGTAATCATCACCAAGATTAGAGGTCATATCAAAATGATTAAACATTGATTCTTTTGCATCAACAGTTAATTCAATGGGTGCACTCAAAATTGTTGGTATATCAGCTTGTTTGATCACATGACGATTCATGACAGCTTCAAGATTCTCTAAAATAGGTGATGTGCTCAAATCACTGTGTAACTCAACACATGATGCATTCAAGTTAACTAGGGATGCATCATTCTCATGTGAAGTTAAATCATCATTACCTTTATCGTTACCTTGTCGCAAAGACGAAGCTGATGTAGGTACAGACGAGACAATGCACCATACTCTTGAGATGATGTCGCGCCACAATCCGAGGTGGGCTGCTCTAGTAGGTGCAACGGTGGAGGAACCAACCGACGGTGGTGAGCATGAACTGAATAGTAGTTGTTGTAGTCACCCAATGCATCCTCCTCAGAATCGCTCTCAAAAGTACAAGCACTAACATACATACCGTAATGCAACGAGGAATATACTCAAATCTTGCTCAATATCATGGTTCAAACCACCAAAAATCTATTCATTGTATCATCCTTAGATTCTTCTATGTCACAATGATGCATATAAGATTTGAACTCTTGGTAGTAAGTATGAACAGTGTTATTGCCTTGTTTAAATTGTTCAAATTTATGGCAATTCACCATTTATAGTAAGGAGGGAAAAACTGTTTTCTCATTAAATCTTTCAAATCTTTCCAAGTTGTGGGTTGGTTATCAATGTTTTTCTTACAATGCACACTCCACCAAACAGAAGCAAAACCAAGAATGCTCTAGTGGCAGCTCGACTCGCCAAGTTCACAAAAACATGCTGACTAAAAACTTGTTCTACTTCAAGCTCCCAAGCTAGATAAATAGCAGGATTAAATCTACCTCAAATGACGGTAAAGACCTAACTGCCATGTGCTTGTGTATGTTGTCCCAACTCGTGATGGTGAAGATGTGTTCGTCGTCCAAGAACTTCTATCTCCTAACCTGTCATGATTAGTAGAAACAAGAAACAAAATTCGAGAATAATGTTCCTATGAACTACTAGGATGTGGTTGTAAAGTGCTCACAAGAAAGCAAATATCAATATCTTACAAGTTCTTACCATGCGGTGGTGACAGCAAACCAGCGAAAGTCAAGTAACTCTAAAGATTGTGTAAATGCGATTGCTGGGGAACGACGATACACGTGTAGAAATATGTGGAGCTGGGTTGGCTATATATGGTAGCAAAAGACTAGCAATAATCAATTCAGAGATGCAATGTTGAATAAACGCCAACGACGGCATCAGGCTGGTCCTAGGCTAGACCGACTAGAGACGCGAGCCTAGAACACTAATGAGGTCACGGCAGAGCACAACTAGCATCAATGCAGGATACTAAGTAGCTCTTGACAGCAAGATATAAGCGAAGATCACAACGGTAGTGAAGATAATGATGAAAACAACTACCAAGCAGACATACAACAACTCTCTCTCCAACTTTCCTCTTGAAAAGTTTGAGCCAATTTTCTGATAAATTCTTTCAAAGAATGCTACTAACTCAAGCTTTCTAATGCAAAAAGAATCACTCAATTCCGAGTTGATATGAGGAGTCAAAGAATTCTAAACTGACCAAAAATTGGAACAAGCTGTGTTCATGAACTTCAGAGGGCAAAAGACCAATTTAGAAGCCGATTTTGAGGTGTCAAATAATGAACTAGCTTCTGCAACTATTTAGATGCGGCTCGTTGCTAGCTTCAATTTGAGTACTCACGAGCCAAAACGGACTTCAGATGAGGAAGATACACCTGTTTTACTGAACAGTGCGCAAAATGATTCCAATCCGAATTCAGTACGAGATTGATTCTAGATAGATCTGAATTTTTTTCTTCTTTTTTTTTTCTCACACTTTTTTTCTTTTTCTTCTCTCTATTTTTCTTTTTTTTTTTTTTCTCTTTTTCTATCTTCTTTTTTTCTTTCTTTTTTTTCTTTTTTTCTCTTTTTTCTCCTCTTCCAAGACAAACTAGATAAGATGCATTGATCAAAGAAGATGTGAATGACCTCAACTATGATTATGACAATGAACAGCGATAACATGTGGTGGAAATTAATAGATGGGATGGTG
>JAHHZJ010000269.1:0-12500 GCA_021437245.1 Aegilops speltoides | reverse complement strand
ACAACAACAACAACAACAACAACAACAACAACAACAACAACAACAACAACAACAACAACAACAACAACAACAACAACAACAACAACAACAACAACAACAACAACAACAACAACAACAACAACAACAACAACAACAACAACACCAACACCAACACCAACACCAACAAAGAACAAAACAACAACAACAAAAACAACAAAGAACAACAACAACAACAACAACAACAACAACAACAACAACAACAACAACAACAACAACAACAACAACAACAACAACAACAACAACAACAACAACAACAACAACAACGACAACAACGACAACAAACGACAACAACAACAACAACAACAACAACAACAACGATTTACAACAACAACAACAAATAAATAACAACAACAACAACAAAACAACAACAACAACAACAACAACAACAACAACAACAACAACAACAAATAACAACAACAACAACAACAACAACAACAACAACAACAACAACAACAACAACAACAACAACAACAACAACAACAACACCAAAGAATAAAGAACACCAAAGAATAAAGAACACCAAAGAATAAAGAATAATCAAAGAATAAAGAATACAAAGAATAAAGAATAACAAAGAATAAAGAATAACAACAAAGAATAAAGAAAGAATAACAAAGAATAACAATAACAAAGAATAAAGAAGAATAACAAAGAAGAAGAATAATAGCAAGAATAACAACAAAGAAGAAGAATAACAAAGAAGAATAATAAGAAAGAATAAAGAAGAACTCAAAGAAAAAAACAACAACAACAAAGAATAAAGAATAAAGAATAATAGCAACAAAGAACAACAACAACAACAACAACAACAACAAAGAATAACAATAAAGAATAAAGAAGAATAACAAGAAAGAACAAAAACAACAACAACAACAACAACAACAACAACAACAACAACAACAACAACAACAACAACAACAACAACAACAACAACAACAACAACAACAACAACAACAACAACAACAACAACAACAACAACAACAACAACAACAACAACAACAACAACAACAACAACAACAACAACAACAACAACAACAACAACAACAACAACAACAACAACAACAACAACAACAACAACACAACAACACCGACAACAACACCAACAATGTCGGGGTTGTCTCGACATATGCCAAAGGATGGCTTATCATGGTGGGGGCGCAGAGAACATCGCCGGCCTGAAACGGATGAGGCGAAGACATGCACGCCGTGAATCTTACCCAGCCTGTGGCTCTCCGAGGAGATAACACCCCATCGCTGCTTCTACGGGTCTCCGCATGACGACTAAGGCAAAGTGACTACAATGGTGCTCCGAGTCAGATCGGGAGGCAAGAGAGGGCAAGGCTAGCTTCTCCTCCCTATGCTATCCGCCTATCTCTATCAAGGTCTAAACCTTTAGTATGGGTGCCCGGGGTTTATATAGGCCTACCCGGGGTACAATGGTAATCCGGCCGACGCAGTCCCAAATGCCGTCGCCTCGCATCGCCGCCCTTCCGCGCGCTCGGGGCTCGCCGACCGACGGGTCCCGCGATGTGCTTGATATCAGAAGCGCACTCCCGATGACACAAAGCTTGGTCATTGGTCGGGGCAACAAGGCCGCCGCTCTATCGGCGATCACCGCCGCCATTCCCCATCCTATCTCGTTAATGGCTCGTGGTTTGGGAGGAGTCGCCAACCTGTGGAGGCCGACCCACAGTGTCCGCCTTTCGGGCGCCAAAGCCGCTTTCGCCCACCCATCGACAGCGGCCCCGCTGGTCTTCGGTCGACAAAGCCGGCGTCAGGCAAAGTGCGCTGCGCGATCGTGGTCGAGAAAACAGAGTGGCATGGCAACAAGGTTACCGCCGCCGAGATCTTCCAAATGATACGGCCGATCAGTAGCTATGCCGGTCCTTCAGAAGAAGGGGGGACGGCCACGCCGGACTGCACTCGCATCGCATTTTGAGACGAGGGAGGGGTCATGGGCCGACTCTCCATAGTCGGCCTCTCGAGGTTGCCGCCTTGAGTCGGCTTATCTCGGAGTTGCCGCCGACTCGGCTTGTCTTGGAGTCGGCTCGACTCGGCTTGCCTTGGAGTCGCTGGGCTCGGGACTCGGGCTTGTCTTGGAGTCACCCGGGACTCGGCCCGAGGCGCGCCTGCCGATGTCTTGAAAGGTCCTGACTCGGGTTAGCCTACCCGGGCCCATTACTCCGACAAGAGTCCCCAAAGCTAGTGAAGCCCGCGACGCTGCATTGTGGGGCTTCAACAGCCAACCTCCTTAGAGCGGACTCGAACTCGCTGCCGCTTTCTCTTGGGCCGATCGTCGAGAGTCTGATCTTTCTCTAGCGAGGAGCCGCAGCTTCAAAATCGCGGCGGGAAACCAGCGGCATGCCCGACACGCTCGCAGCCATCGGGCAGTCCTATCGCGAGGCGCCACGGGAGAGATACCGCCACCACGGCGCGACGGACGGGCCGCCAGCGGGCCTCGCCACTACCGCGTTTCGAGATATGAACGGATCCGCTGCGGTCGTGGATGGTTGGCTTTCCCACGCTGTTACCGCGCTGTAGTAACTTTGTGGGTAAATCGGGCGGCGTGGGGCATCGCGCGCAGCTTAATCCCACACGCCCCGGCTTCTCAACCCATAGGGCTATAAGTAGGCGAGGAGCGGAGCGCACCGCACGCGCCTCTTCTCCCCATTCCCCGCCTCATCTCGCCTTCTCCTCCTCCGCCTCGCTGTTGGGCGAGAGCACTCCACACCACGGTGATGAGCTTTCCTCCGCCATGCCCCGCCAAGCTCCGGCAGGGACGGCTCGAGGTAGAAGAGGAACACATCGAAGTTCTCCGCCAGACACGCCGCCTCTCCCAGGCGGACTCGCGGCGCCCGCCTCGACCGAGGGGGAGACCCGACCGGCACCGGAGGAGGGCGAAGCGGGTCATCTTCCGCCGCACTCATGCGCGCCTGGCTGCCGGGCGAGCGCTTCTTCCGCCGTTTGGAGTTCCACAGCCTTTCAACCGCACCACCTCACCCAATACGGTGGTGTTGCTTTCCGCCACTGCGCGGCGGTTTCTCGGCGTTTTCCCCACCTCGAGCTGTGGGGAGAATTCTTCTTCTAAGCTCGACACGCAAGTCACCGCATACCGCCTGGCAGGCACCTACATCGCGGCGGCGCCGACACCGACAACCCTTTTCCTCCCATCGCGCCGATCAAGTCGGTGAAGATGTGGCGCGCTCATATTTCTACGTGAAGAACCTTCCTCCGACGGCGATCGGGTCAACTCGCCGCTTTAGAACGCCGCTTCTAATCGGGAGGTTCTCACCGTCTCACCGAAGTCAAGACATCGACTCACGAGCCGCCACCGAAGCGCGACCAGTCTTGGCGCAATGGAGGGTCTCGCTGGGCCGACTTGCTGCCGCCTTCGCGGCGCGCCGAAGTTCTTCCCGCTTCCAAGGCCGCCTCACCGACCGCCGATGAGCGGCCTCGAGACCCAAGTCGGATGAGCACCAAGGAGATGCCCCGCAAGGAGGTGGCGAACTTGTTGAACCATATCGCGACCGCGGTTCGAGGAGGATCGACAGCCGCAAGGAGCCGATCACGCCGACAACCCCCACCAAAGGGTAAGTCGGGTCCCCTATTGTTTTGTCTTTGCGTCGACTCGCTTTCGACTTTGTCGGTTTCTTCCGAGCTAGAACCCCTCATGCAGCCTCGCAATGGGCGCCGAGACAGCCCGCGAGTATGTTCCTCGATCGGCGGATAGCGACGCGGACGACCCCGACTTAGGGCGGCGGCGATGGAAGCCGATGCCGGCGGGGAGAAGGAACAGGCGGCTTGTGCCCTCGCCACCTTCGCCGATCGGGCCCGACGACGACGCCGGCGGGGAAGTCGCCGCCACTAGCCGAGGGCCGCCTGCCGGGCGCCGGCCTCCGCCGCCTGGCTGGGCCAAGGCGGCACGAAGAGGCGCTATGCCGGGCCGAGTACGCCCGACAAGAAGTTGAAGAAGCTCAAGGGCCGCCGCGACCAAACGGGAGGAGGCGGCCGCTGGCCAACCGCCTCAAGGGAAGTGAGAAGGCCGCTAGTCTCTCGCGTAAGTCTTTATGCTCTTTATTTTCCTTCGCTGAATCTTGTCCGAGTCTTCTTCATTCTGCTTTTCGCTTCAGGCCCCTCTTTCTTGAGAGGGTCGCCGCCCTCTCGCTATGGGTCGCCAAGACGCCCGCCAACACCCGGGCGGATTGACCCCACCGCCGACCTCCGGAGGCGACGGAGTGCAACGCACGGGAGAAGCGCGACGAGGAAGAGGCCGACCGCCGCAGAAGGCGCAGGCCGAGAAGGCAGCGCCTCCGCCCGTAAGAGGTTGGAGGAGGCCGCCGCCATGCCACCAAACAGCGAGGCAAGGAGGCCGCGGCTGCTCAATCGGGCGCTGTTAGTCGCCCCACGGAGCTCAAGCGCCGCCGCCGGAGTTCACGGGCAGACCGGAGAGGCCAGCACCGAGAACCCCAGCTGGGAGAAGGAGAGCGGCAAGGCTTCTATGCGTTCGGACACTTCGCAGCGCCACCGCCGCCTCCGCCGCTCGGGAGACCGCACGCAACAGCCGGGTCACGAGCCGCCGACGCGGATGAGGCTGAGGCGTGGTTGCTTTTTCGTCGCCGCCGGCGCCGCCGCCTTGAGAGGGCAACCTCGGCGCCATGACTTGAGACCGGCGCTGCCGCTGGCAACCCTAGACGCCGAGGTTACAACGCCGCTACCACCGGTGGTTGCAGACGAGGCAACACCGGGCCGCCAACCAAGCGCCTCGATGTTCAGCGGTCATGCTACCGAAGGCGACGCCTTCAAGCTTGCACCAGGCGATTCGCCGCCGCGGACATCCGTCCGCACGCTTTCTTTCTTTGATTCTTGTTTTTTCAGGCGCGCCAACGCACCCACCGGGTGTAGTCCCCGAAGTTCGGGCCGGTGCGAAAGCAGCGGTTCGAACTCCCTCCGCCGCCCAAATACTAACTTTGTTCCATTGACTTATTGCAGAGTATCATAACCTCCGCCAACGCTTTCAACCGCAATGTTGAGGAGTTGAACAAGCGGACCGCCGACTTGATGGAAAGCCGAGTAAGTTTTTTCTTTTTCGGGGCGCTGGCGCACCTGCTGGCTCAGAAGTCCCTCGAGATTCGGCCGATCGCCGAGCAATGGACCGATCTTCCCGCCATCTACTTTGGTCGACGACTTATTTGTTTCTTCTTTCGTTTTTCAGCGCCAACGCCGCTTACAGAGCAGCTAGGCAAGGCCAATACCGCCCGGCGTGCTGGAGGAGGAGTGTGGCAGGCTTGCCGCGGAGCGCGACCGTCGGGCGGCGCAGCCGGCCGAAAGCGTATGAACCGCCAAGAAGGCGCAGGACGAGGCCGAAGAGAGTAGACCGCCTCCGGCCGCCGCTTGAGAGCGAAGCGCCTCCCGGACTCGACAAGGAGGCGGCGTCACCACCGCTTCCATGAGATCGAGGATATCGCTGATGGTAAGTTTTTCGCTTTCTTCGGCTTCCGACTATGCGCCAGCCGACTTCGATTTTTCGACTTGCTTTTTTGTCCCGGCGACTTCTTCCCTGGTCACCACAGTAGTCCTTCCGCCATCGAGGCTGCCGAGAGGCGCCAAGGGCAACCGCGAGGAGATCGCCGCTAACGCCTCAACCATCGGCGAGCAGCTTTAAGCATTGAAGCCCGCTTCGTCCGCTCACCAGCTTGTTGCGCCAGCCAGCAGCGCGTTGCGCTCAGCGGTTGCCACCGCGGCTGCACATGCCGGCTCAAGACCGCCAATGGATCGCCGACCGGCCGGAAGTCGCCGCCGCCGCCTTGAGGCTTGAAGGCTCGCGCCGCCGGAGCGCCGGGCCTTGGAGTTCGCTGGGCGTGGTATCTGTGGTCTGACCTGACCGCCGCCGCTGCTCCGGCCGAAGCCTGTGCCGAGCTAGAGGTCGGGAGGGCGCTTTATCGAGCGCTGCTGGCGCCATCGCCGAGCACACGGATACCAAGATTCGTGTCTCGAAGCGGGTGAAGGCGGCGAGGAAGTGCCGCCAGAGTGGTTTGGGATGAACCCGGAGTATGGCGAAGACTCGCGAGGTGATCGACTCCAAAGACCGAGGAGGAGGACGAGGCGAGGATGGAGGCGAGGCGGAGGTGCCGAAGACGGAGCAGCGGCCAGCCTCAGCTGACGGTGCCTCCAAAGAACGAGCCGCTGGAGAGAAGGCGATCGCTACCGGAGGCGAGCAAACCGAGACCGCACACAATGATCGCCTCGGCGCCGACGCCGCCATCTCCTCCGATCCTCCATCTCAGATGCTGCCTCCTAGGCAGCCTTTTTCCGCCTGCTTGTCTGTTTTAGTAATCTTTTGAAAACTTTGTTAGACTCGAATCAGCCCACCGCGGGTGTATCTTGAACTTATTCAAGATTCGCCAAGGGCCTATGTAAATATTTATCCGATTTCCGCCTTTCCTTGCTTATCGCTTTTAGGCTTTTCCTTGCCGCCTTCCTTTAGTTGTCGCTTGTTGGCTGGACAGCCGCCTCATGGATCGTCGCTAGGTCAAGTGCTTGGCTACTGGAAGGCAAGTACTTGGCCGCTTAGAGTTTCTTTTAGCAAGTCGGCTAGAAAGTTTACATGCCGACTACCCAAGAGTCGGCCGCCCTGATAGAGGTTAAGACGGCGAGCCGACCACTCATGAGTCGGCTTTCTTTAGAATGCCGGAGGCCGCTTTACGTTATGTTCGTGCTTTAGGTCCCAGCTATTTTCGTGGGCGCCTGCTTTTCCTCACTCCTGCCGCTGCTCATGCCGCTCATGAAAGCGGCTTTGGCAGAGGCGGTTGGGCAATCGCAAGACTACTTGTCTGACCGCAGAAGCTCCTCATAGCTTAAGGCGGCGAGTCCCCGGCCGAATTAGTTTGGCCCGTGCCAAGCGCTTGTAATGAAAGTAATGTGTTGAAGGCATAATTTTATCATACGATAACAAAAAGGGCAGTCCCGAGCTCCTCTGGGGCGCAAGGTCTTGGTACTTTAATACAAAGGGGGTGAAAGGATACATATCGTGATCAACTATAAAATCTTCAAGAAGATTTGCATTCCATGGGCGCCTGCTTTTGCCGGAGTCGTTCTTCTTGCGCGCCGAGGCTTCGAGGCCGATTAGGTAATAGGAGCCATTGCCTAGGACTTTGCCGATGATGAAGGGCCTTCCAAGGCGCCGAGAACTTAGCCGCCGGTTGTTCTTCTCGAATCAGCCGGAGCACAAGGTCGCCTCTTGAAACGATCTCGCTTGACATTTCGTTGTAGTATCGGCGCAGACTCTGCTGGTAGATGCCGGACCGGCTGAGTGCCAACAGCCGCCCTCTTCCAAAGAGGTCAACGCCGCCTTGGCGGTTTCTTCACCTTCCTCTTCGGTACATGGTGACTCGTGGAGAGTCGAACTCTATGTTCGCCGGGATGACGGCTTCGCACCGAGACGAGGAAGAAAGGCGTGAAGCCGGTTGACTTGTTTGGAGTCGCGGCGCAGACTCGTGAGGACGGATGGTAGCTCAACCCAACAGCCGCTGAACGCCGAGTGGTTCGACCAGCCGAGGCTTGATGCCGACAGATGAGGCCGCTTGCTCGCTTCCACCGGCCGCTTGATCGCGGATGGGCAACGGACGCTAAGTCCGGCCGGATGCCCCGCGTCAGCAGTAAACGGGCCAAGGCGCCTTGGCAAAGTTTGTGCCATTGTCGGTGATGATGCTGCGCGGTATGCCATACCGCACCGTGATGTCGGCGATGAAAGTCATTGAAGCTCGGACCGCTCAACTTGATGGGCTTTGCTTTATCCACTTGGTGAACTTGTCCACCGCGACAAGCGATGAGTTAGGCCGCCGGCCGCCTTTGAATGGTCCCACCATGTCCGTGCCCCAAACCGCTAAGGCCAGCGATGGGATTGTCTTCGCCATGAAGCCGCTGAAGTGGCTGGGAACTTCGCACCCTTGCATTTTTGGACTAACTTTAGCCTCTTCTAGGGCAGTCGGTCAGAAGAAACCGTGCAAAAGGCTTTGGCGACGAAAGTGCTCTTGAAGCTGCATGGTGGCGTGACCACCTCGATGAATGTCTCGAGAATTGCTTGGCCTTATTCTCGCTCTATGCAGCTACTGTAGACACCAAAGTGACGCCACGCCTAACCAGCTCTCTGCTGATTATAGTGTATGCCGCCGCCGGTGCTGCACTTGCCGAGCGAGGATCTCGCTCGGTCGGCAGCTCTTGTTCACTAGAACTTGAGGATGGGCCAGCCCATGAGGGTGCTGCTATTTTTTCAATCGCCACCACAAATGACTTGGACAAGGGTGGCTGGGCCGGGAGGCAATGGCTGGAGTCTGCAGCCGCTGTCGGATTGACGGAGTCCTCGCGCCGATCGGGCGCAATCCTCGGCTGACCGGGTCAGAGGATCGAAGTATGTCTAGAGGGGGGTGATTAGACTACTTGACAATTTAAAAGTTTAGCCTTTTGATTAGGACAAGTTTTAGCAAGTTCACAATGATGACCAAGTCAAGTATCACCCTACACATGCAATTCTAGAGTTATGGCAGCGGAAAGTAAATTGCACATGTAGTAAATAGAGGTGGAGAAGAGCAAACGCAGCTTGAGACACGGAGATTTTTTCTCGTGGTTCCGATAGGTGGTGCCATCGCCAATCCACGCTGATGGAGACTTCAACCCACGGAGGGTAACGGCCATGAGAGTCCACGGAGGGCTCCACCCACGAAGGGTCCACGAAGAAGCAACCTTGTCTATGCCATCATGGCTTACGCCCACGGAGGACTAGCCTTACTGCAGATCTTCACAAGTAGGCGATCTCCTTGCCCTTACAAACTTCTTGGTTCAACTCCACATCTTGACGGAGGCTCCCAAGCTTACACCCAACTAATCTAGGAGGCACCACCTCCAAAAGGTAATAGATGGTGTTGGTGATGATGAACTCCTTGCTCTTGTGCTTCAAATGATAATCTCCCCAACACTCAACTCTCCTCACCGATTTGGCTGTGGTGGAAGAAAGGATTGAGGGAAAGCAACTTGGGAAGGCTAGAAATCAAGTTTCATATGGTGGGAGTGGAGCAACTTGATCTCAACACAAGGGTAGGTAGTTCTCTTCTAAATGTAAGGTAGGAGTGGTAGTTCTTTCGATGGCTCTTCCACTAATGAAGAGGAGGTGGAGGGTATTTATAGCCTCCACATAAAATCCAACTGCTATACACATTTGACCAATCTCGGTTAGACCGAAGTTGACAACTCGGTGAGACCGAAAGTTCAAATCTTGTGAACGTTGGGATTTTCTGTGGACCGAAAATACAATCTCTAGTCCGATTCTTCCAAAGACTAGGGTTTTCCATTCTCGGTGGGATCGACTTTATCATCTCGGTAACACCGATATGATTACGTATGTTATGTAAGTTGGCAACACTAGTTTCGTGAGACCGAGTTTGGAATCGGAAAATCCAAATTACTAGGGTTTGACTATATGGCCGAGGTGGTTCATCTCTTGCAGGACTGAAGTTTATGCAATCGGTGGGACCGAGATTACTTATGAGTATATGTTGGAATGAAAGATTGTCGATAGTTTGGGAGATAGATCACTAAGCACTTTGAGCAACCAGATCATCATCATAACCTCATCCCCTTTAATAGTATTGGCTTTCCTATGGACTCAATGTGATCATGGATCACTAAACCAAAATGGAGTCTTGAGCTTTGCCAATGCTTTCCTTAGCATTTTGAGGGTCCACGCCATCAATATTGCCATACCCATATCATTGAACTTTCAAATATTCTCAAGAACAATTAGTTCAATGATATATATGTTGTTATTAATTACCAAACCACCCGGGATTAGTTGCACTTTCAATCTCCCCTTTTGGTAATTGATGACAACATATAGATCAAAGCTTCACAAATGATATAATCAATGAATGATATCGTCGCTTTGAGAAGTATGTGATAAGCAAGAGCTCCCCTAAATTTGTGCATTATTTAAGATTTATGCTTGAATGCAAATGCACAATCGATTAGGATCATGGGTCACTCTTCCATGTCACATACATCTTGGTGGAGCGCACAAAATGATAAGAATGAGTAGCATGCACCCAATCACCAAGACATGAGTAAATGATCATACAAGATATGAATAGCATATGATAAGTATTAAGCACACATTAAGCATAGTATGATCAAGCACTCATCAAAGTAGAGCAAACGAGTATCAAACTCACGAAATGTCTCGAAAACTCAAAAGTATCTCAAAGAAAACCGCAAACGAAAGAGCAAAAGCGAGCACTCTCTCTCGAAGTCCTATGATCTATACACTTTCCCTTTGGCAACAAGTTACCAAAAGTTCGAAGGTATAGAGCTAAGCGCCACTAGGGACTCTGCCGGGCGGCTCTCGTCTGGCTGATGGAGGGGAGATAGCTGCATCTCGCAAAGGCTTCGGCCAAGTCTGGGAGCCGGAGGAGGACACTGAGCCGAGCCGAACTGATGGAGCTGTGGGAGGTGCCGATGTAGTAGCTCTGGGTCTCACATCGAATAGCAACCGATCTGGGTCTTGGGAACTCGAGCAGTCGCTCATAATCATCCCGACCAAATCACCTTCCATCTCCTTCATGAGCTCGCGCTTCTCCTCTTGGCTTCTCAATATTCGCCTCAAGCTTGTTGGACAAGGACTTGCACTTCGGGCCACTTGACATCCAGAGCATGGAACTTGTCTTCAACTATCCTCTCAAGACTCTCCCGAGATCGCACTATGCCGCCAAAGCGTAGTTCAATCCTCCGGTAGCTTCAAGAAGCTGTTCTCCAACGCCTTGGTTTTGCTGCCGCCGCTTCCTTCTCGCTTTGGCTTGTTTGGCGCTTCAGACTTAGCTTGACCTTCAACAGATGTGGGATCATCCTCTGTCATCACAACTCCATTATCCTCATGTTCAAGCTGCAGTGGGCAAGTGGGGTCTATCCAACAAGTAGGTGCCCGTGCAAACTTGGCATTGATGAGCATCTCAATGTGCGGGCAAACCCACATGACCTCTTCTCGTCTCTGTCAGTCCTCTTGATAGTCTCTACTATCGTGTCCATCACCTTGAAAGGTGCCTTCGATCTAGAATATGCAGCATGTTGATAGAATAGCCTCTTATCATGCGATGATCTCCGACTTGGGCATCAAGGTATGCCTCGTAATCGTGTTAGTGGTTGGGAGACCATCAAGATGATACACCGAGCCGAGCCCATATCTCTACATCTTTGGCTGGTACCTCATTGTACATGTTCTTCATTGAGTCATGATTTTTCTTGGGAATTCCATAGACATCAACATCATCATCTCTTGATATCGAGCATTTAGCAAGGCAGCCCACTCTTCAACTGCTGAAGAGAATCTCCGCCTTCACCATCCATACACTCGCCATCCGATAGAAGTGTGTCAGTGGCATAGAACTGCATGATCATCTCATCATTCCATGCCGCCGCTTTAACCAACAAACTCAAGAACACCACATGCAAGTGAAGCTCTCATGCACATGTGGGAAGTAGTCTCTGCTTTTCATCACAATATATTCTCACCAACATATCTAGTGTCAAGAATAATGGGCTTTTGTCCATGAGCACTGCCTCATAGAAATCTTGTTGCTCTTCGTGTGGAATCTTGAGTCAACAACTGTCCTTCTCCGGTGGCATATGGATCAACTTGCCTCCATAGCCCGAGGCCTTTGTCTTTCCTTTCCTTCATATTTTCTCGCCGAGGATGAGCATCATTGTGGATCGCGCTTTTTGTCTGAAGTTTCAAAGAACACATGTGCCTCATCTTCGATTCACCTGGTGGCACATTGTCCTTCTTCTTCTCAAGCAGGAATATTTTCACTGCTTTCTTGGGCTTGGCAAAGTTTGGCTTGAGCTGCTTTTGCCGGAGCCGATGGCTTAGACTTAGTAGGTGCTCCTGCCTCGATGGCATCTCCCATCAACTTAGACTTCGAGGAGGGGGTCGGGTGCTTCTCATCGTAATCATCATCACCGCTTCATCATGTACTATCCTCTTCCTCTTGGAAGTTTTCTTTATCTTGTCGGAGGTTTCTTCCATGCTCAGCTTCTGGCAACAAAGGACTTCTTCACTTTGTCGGTGCCTTTCTTGGTATGTCGCCTTTGATAGTCTTTTGGAAACCACTTTCCTCTTAGGTTTAGAAGTGATCTCTTCCTCAAGAACAAAGTCGAATCCTCTTCATCGAATTTCTTCTTCCGCCCCTGGTGGCAGCAGGAGGCAAACCACTTGGGTGCCCTCTCACCATCATCGTAAAAGCTGCTCGCTTCAGACTAGTGCCCGCTCGAATCTCAACCGGTGATTCGACTGCTCGCCTGTCACTTGCATCGTATATGACCGACAACCCGTGAATAGAATAGGTATAGGCGTAATAGAGGAGTTATCACAAACTGCGTAAGATTTTGCAAAAAGAATGAGTTCAAATTTCAGTTTTAAG
>JAHHZJ010000268.1:0-20515 GCA_021437245.1 Aegilops speltoides | reverse complement strand
CAATCCTATCTATAGGCCTTTTCCTAGTAGTGTACTCTGTAATAATGCAATGTGTAATCCAGATTTTGACCAAAGTAAACAGGATCTAGCAGCAGACTGATCCTTGAGCCACGATTGCTGCTTTCTTGGGTTGATTCTGCAGATTTATTCCTCCCGACTGAGACCATTGAAATAAATAGACGGAATATAGCATGAGCAAGAAAGGCGGGTGATAGGTAGGATATCCAAGAGCATGTCCCCCGGTGGTTCTTGGTTCCTCAGTTTCGCAGAGATTCATCTGCACTCTCTGCGATCTGACGGTCGTGATTTGCTCCCCAAGCACGGACCAGAGGAGACCCGCCTAGTAATGCATGACCCCATACGTCGGTCGTTGGGCCCTTCGCCGCGGCTTGCGTATGTTAGGCTCATGCTACCTACTCTCCAAGATCAAGCTTTATCCTCCTCAGCTTGCGAATATATAGGCGCATGGCAGTATGGCAGCGCGGGGCCGTGTTCGCCGGACCGGGAGATCGAACCAGCATTACGCTCGACACAATCTGGATAGTTGTATCTAAAGATATGTTGGCGTTTCCGGTACGTGGAAGAAAAAGAAGATCTTCCCATGAAGTTTGTGCATGCTAGCTAACATCTCTCTCTTCTGTTTGAGGATTCCGCATTGCACAGCCAATTGTAGTACTATATTTTGTTTCGATTCGGTGACCAGTCAACCTGGCTTGCTAGATGTTGATCCTGGGAAAAATCAATCTGCATGCATACGTGTAGGTGAACTTGTGATCGATCACTGATCTTGGATATGCTCGACGTCCACTAGAATATCCCGAAGAAAGCAGCTTAATGCTGCATGTGACGAAGACAGTGGGAATTGCTGTTGGGTGTGTTTTACTCTTGCGTGATGAGAGCATGGTACACCGTACCAAGCACTGTACTTGTACTTGAAATGTAAAAACCAATGGTCAGTTTGCCCTTGAAGAATTTTGGTAGAATGAGTGTAAAGCCGTATATATACCTCTATCCTCTCTTTACATATGCTAGAGATGATGTGACTATGTGAGTGCTGCCGTGATCCATGCATGTAGCTAAGGAAGCAAATATGCAGACTATCTCTTTATTACTGTTTCTCTCCAGGCTTCATATCATCAGTTGAGGAAAAAAATCCTGCTCCCATCGCTATTTTGGCATGGCCATGAGTTAGGAACGAGAGGCATTGGGAAAAGGATTTTTTATTGCGAATACACAAAGTGCGTATCATTTCATTGATAGGTAAAAAGAAGAAGTTGGGTTATAAGGGCAACAACTAGCAACGTACACTGACATGCAAAGCTAGTGTTGCATGAGCAGAAGAACTAAATGGTTGCTTAGCCCCGACTAAACATAGGTCAACCGGGTAGAAGAACAACTAAACACTTGGCTACGGCATATCTCCATGGGACGGCTAGTCTCCCTTTCAAACTGGCTCCATTCTCGGCTCCGGTTACCTAATCGTGGATAAGGGCTCCTAGGACTCCAAGCGGTGCTTCAATCTTTATTTTGTTGTTTTCTTGTTGTTTTGGGGCTTTCTTGCCATCCTCATCACCATAATATCTTGCAGTTTCCTTTGTAGTTTGTGTGGTGCACAGTCGTATCATAATGTTGGTTGTAATGCTTGGTTATTGCTTTATATATACAACAGGGCGAAAATCACTTTCAATCAAACTTTTTTGTAGCACTTGTTCTTTATGTCTTGCACTCGCAAATTTAGAGGTCGACATTATCGTCGTATGTGTTAATCATACAACTTAGCATGGTTTGTATCACAAAAAGTCTGCGAAACATTTGTAGCTTCCACTGGTACATAATACTGATTACATGCACACTAAGATCTTAGTTCAACAATGTGTCACTTGTCGAAGTTGCTCATAACAACCGCGACCGCACCTGCCTACATCCGGCTTGCGTAAGTATAGGAGCATACCAATTCTTCTCACACCTTCTCACACCTTTAGCAACACTTGAAATTGCAACTACAAATATCACAACGTACTACCAATTCTTCTCACACCTTCTCACACCTTTAGCAACACTTGAAATTGCAACTACAAATATCACAACGTACTGAAAGGAAGCAACTACGTGGCTATGCAAACCATACATCGTGCATGACCTTTCCATGGGGCGCAAAAGCTGCATCGCTGGGCAAGTCTCCTTTGGTAGTGGTTGGTTGTTTGATGAGGCCACTGCCAAAGGAGACCCGCCTAGTAATGCATGGGCCCTTACCGCGGTTGCTACAAGCTCACCATTGTATGCTTGTTTGAGGTTTCTCCTTATTGATCAAGGAATTTATAGGTGTAGGGTGCACACGGTCGTGTTTTCCGGACCGGGAGATGGAACCAGCATTATGCGCAGCACAAGGTAGCTGGATATATCCGAAGATATGCTAGCTAGTTTTTCTGGTACGTAAAAGAAAGGGAAGATCTCCTACAAAGTATATGTGCTGACCAGCTTGAACAAAACGTCTATCTCTACTATTCGACGGCCCTGTGTGCACAGCTAATCATTAGTACATCACGTTTGGATTGGGTGACCGGCTGAACGACTTGTCTCGCTAGCTCTTGATCCCGGGCTGGCGGGCTGGATGATCTGCCTGCATGAGTTGTGAACCTGTGATCGATCATAGATCTTGGATATGCTCTACGCCCACTAGCATATGCTGAAGAAAGCAGCTCAAAGTAAGGCTGATGCATGTGACGGGCAGTCTGAATCGCCCATGGGTGTTGTGTTTTACCCTCGCTGATATTAGCTGTATGGCTGTATGCCAACAACTTTACTTGTGAAAGTAAAAAAATCAATTAATGGCTATTGTATCCCAGATAATGCAATGAGTAAAGCCACGCCTACTACTTTCCATCATATATATACACACGTGCGTGCATGTGTGTATGTGTGTGTCTTTATATATGGCTATTCTTTCCCTCTTGAGCATTCCCTCTTTACATGCTAGAGATGTGAAGGGTGACCTGACCCAAGGAAACAAATAAGCAGACTACCATTTTATCTGCAAGTCCAACTTTCATATCTTTATATGAGAAAAAAATCTCTGCTCCAAACACTATTTTGGCCTGACCGTGACTTAGGGATGAGCGGCATTGGGAAAAATGATTCAACTAAGTGAGATTCTCCGGCTGTACAACTCAGTTATGTCACCTTATTTGCTTCAGTCCATGGTGCTCTCTTGTACGCTTGCACATAGTGGAAAAGGAAGCGAAATAGTGTCATAAGTTGAAGAACGTTGCATGTTAGCAACAAATTTGAAAATCCAGGATTAAATGTGTGTTCGGGAATCAAGGGGGTAGTTTAAGTTCAGATGGCTCAGTCAAAGGTGTAGTTTCAGATCAGATGGCTCGGTCAAAAAAGGTGTAATTATGAGCATCTACTCCAAAATACGTAATACATATATTGGAGAATTTCGATGGAACTAATTTTTCAACATCAACACATTTTATTCCATTTACAACATTTTACAGAGAGTAGTGTGAAAGGGCTCACACTTGACATGACGAGAACATCTCTTGCAGTACAAGGTCCTCTCTCTCTCTTTATGAAAAACGAAGTAAACAAAAGCACTAATGAGAAGAGAGCTGATTTACGAAGGCTAGTCTGTAAACCCGCCCACCAGCCGGTGACCCAGAGCTGGACATGTTACTGGTTTGTCGCAAATGCCTCTCCGAACTAGCGATCTAAGAAAGACAGGCCCTGCAGATTTGTTATTCCCCTCGGATCAACATGTGGAAAATTGTAGGATGGCTGAATATTGTTGTTCTATTGATCTGACCCTCATAGGGGTATATATAGAATATATCATGAGGGAAGAGACTTGGAGTACAAGACTAAACACAATATGTTTAAACTAATTCTATCTTTATCTTACCTTATCTCTAACTACACGTATGTATTCTAACATTCCCCCTCAGTCGTAGCGAGAGTGAAGCGGACGATTGCGACTGAATTTGAAGTTTCTATCGTCTTCTCCTCCGCTGCGTCATCATCAACTGCGTCTCCGATGGGTCGGCACTTAGGGCGATGACTGCGTCCCCTTTTGGTGCCTTCCTGCCTTTTCCTCTATTCCCTCCCGCAGTCATAGCGGGAGTGGCGTGGACGCTGGTGACGACGCGGACGCGATTGACTGGAGTTGTTACCGATGTGTTGCTGTAGACTAGTCGTGTGGTCGATGTCGAGGTCACCGATCGTGATGTAGCCGTGGTCGAAGTAGTCGTGGTCGATGTAGGAGTTGTCATGGATGATGAAGCCGCACAAAGTCGGAGGCGCAAAAAAATGCGCTATGACGGAGCTGCAGACGTGGACAGTGCACCTTGCGGATGTCAGAGGATGCCGTCGGCGATGAGTCCACCGGTTTTGCCAAGACCGGAGGAAGCCCATCGAGCACACATCGGTTTTGCCAGAACCGTGTGGCCGTGTGGGGTCGTCACTGTAGTGATACCATGTCGATGCAGTCGTGCTGTCGTGGATGACGCGGTCGATTCCGTCGTTGTGACGCGGTCATTGCCGTCGTCGAGGTCGCGTCTTGCAGAAAAGTCTGTCAGAGAACGCTAGGTGTCCATCTTGTGGACAAGGCAGCGACGGTGTGTTGGCGAAGATGTTGGTGAAGACCACGTTGATGAAGACCTTGGCGATGAAGTGTTGGGATGACGTTGCAGCAGCGTGTCGACGATGATGCGTTGCTTGAAGGCGTCCCTCCACAGCGACGGTGTGTCGATGTCGTGCCATGCTGAAGAAGTATGTTGGCTTGTAGCCCGGCGTAGTCGTACAGCTCAATATCGTTTGGCTCGGGTCGATGAACATTGGTGCAGATCGCTCGGTCTAGGTTGATGTGTCGGCTCTGTGTAGATGATCTCGGGCGCTCAGGTCAGCGATGCAGGAGACGTTGTAGACATGCCCGCAGGTAGGTGCAGATGGCTCGGTGTAGGTCGTTCGTGCGCCGGTGACTGATGATGCAGATGAAGTGCCTGTTGGAAATATTAGCAATTTACCAAATGATTTTATTAACAGAAATAGTAGATAAAACATGACTAAAACAATAGAGATAAAGCAAGTCATGCGTCCTGACAAAGAGAAGGTAAATAGTTTCTGCATATATGAACCGTAGCCAAACATATCTATAGCAGACGGTAGAACTAGTTGCATATATGAAGTAGAATCTAACATATGTAGGATAAGTACTAGTAGAGATAACTGTGGCAGGACATGTGACAGAAAGAAGAAGACATACGGGACAGCAGCAGCAGCAGCACTGGGCTTGGGGTCGGTGTCCTCGCCAGCCATGTCGTCGAGGAGGTTGTCGACGTCAGGG
Source organism: Aegilops speltoides (assembly GCA_021437245.1). Classification (NCBI taxonomy): domain Eukaryota; kingdom Viridiplantae; phylum Streptophyta; class Magnoliopsida; order Poales; family Poaceae; genus Aegilops; species Aegilops speltoides. The sequence goes on along the minus strand of JAHHZJ010000268.1, from coordinate 15,171 downwards.
AAGAAGTCGTCGTCGGGAAGTAGTCGTCGGCGATCGGATCGTCCGTGATGAAGAAGCGATGAGTCGCAGAGAGCTCCCCAAAAACCTTATCACCCTTCTCCGTCTGAGGACTCAAAAGGTGCGGTTCGGAGGCCTCTTGTCCCGACTTCATGGTGCACGCCGCAAGCCGGGATGAGGAAGACAACAGCAGCGCAGAGAATGGAACTTGTGGCGAGAGGAGGAAGAGATTCTGGTGCGTCTCTCGAGAGAGGCGACCTCCCTTTATAGGCGCAAGAGAAGGAGGCGAGAGGTTGCGTCGGAGCTGAAGCAACGGAGGGAGGCGAAGTGAACAGGCGGCACGCGAAGGGTGCGCCGTTCATATTAATTGTCCACTACCGCAAAACTTTCCAACTCCCAAGTGACCTTTCGTATACCCGAAGTGCGTGGCAAAAATTAGACATCGGTTCGGCTCATTCCCGCAACCCGCGGCGCGACGCGGCGCGTCGTGACGTGACGTGGCGAGGCGAGGCGAGGCGTGGCGTGGCGAGGCGGGCGGCGGAGGAGGAGCGCGCGTGGATGTCCCTCTTGTTCTCATGCTCGTACAAGTAGAGAAAGAGCCTCCCTTATAAGGAGGTCCAACTCCCACTAGACTAGCAATATGGGACTAAACTTTAGTAGTATCCTTGCCTTGCACAAATGGGCTAAGTGGGCCTCTAGGATTTATTAGGAATTTCTGAAATAGTTATTGGGCTGCCCAATATAGACTAAATTCAGCAATCCCCACCAGATCCCGAGGCACACAAATTTGCCTTTGGTTCCAAAACACTGCTTTTATATACCGATCTGCGGTGGAGACTGTTAAGTTGAACTTCCACCTAGAACTCTATGCTACACTAGTAAGCAACTTGAGCAGTGGTGGGCCTTGAACGCAAGTTTTCTGCGAATCTAGCTTCACATAAAGCCTTGACCGATCGTGGCTACCGTGGGTCTTCCCAGCGGGTGGAGCTTATCGTCATACTCCGTGACCTTTCATGAGTTTACTAGAGAGACCCTACTCTCATAGATTGCGACGTTTGACAATCGAGACTCATATAGGTGTGTTCTTCAAAAGATGTTCTGCAGGATAACATCTACCTTAAATAAGCCACTTAGAACACATTAAGATATACATCAACCTGCCATGCAGTTTAGGAAGTATTGCATCTTCATGGAGTGGTATTGTGAATAGTAAGGACACTCTCCTCTCGGTTGACCAACAGCTTGTCTTCCACATCTAATTCACGGGATCTCCGATCACAAAGAATAGGTTACCACTGTGAACAACTCATATTGTGGGTCTCATACCCATCTCCTCGATGCATTATCTATCACATTACGTGATAAACCCTTAGTAAAAGGATCTGCCAGATTTTTAGGCGTTTGGATATAATCCAATGCAATAACTCGGAGTTTCTCATTTTTACGACAGACTTTAACCTTCTCTGAGCGTGTCTTGATGACTTCATGTTATCCTTAGAGCTGTTCACTTTCGTGATCACAGCTTTGATTGTCACAGTTCATAAGGATACCGATGCAGTTTTCTCAACAACCGCAAGTCATTCAAGAGCCGGCGAAGCCAATCTGCTTCGACCGTAGCTGTATCTAGTCTTTGTGAGTTCTGCTTCCATAGTTGACCTCGTTAAGATGGTGCTTGCAAGACTTCAAGAAACAGCGCCACCTCCATGAGTGAACACATATCCGCTCGTGGCCTTTATCTCATCGACATCGAGATCCAGTTTGAGTCACTATACCCTTCAAGCACCTTTGGGTGCCGGTGTAGTGAATTCCATAATTTGATGCCTTTCAAATAACATAAAACTCTTTCTAGAGCTTTCAATGCACATCTCCTGGTTTTGAGACAAACCGGCTCAGCTTGCTAACAGCAAAAGAGATGTCAGTCTTGTAGCAGCTAAGTACATAAGCGAGCCAATAACACGAGAATACTTCAATTGATCTCTAGCAATTCTTGATTCTTTCAAGCAAGACGCTAGCATCATATGGTGTTGGAGAGGGCTTGCAATCACTATAGCCAAAGCGACTCAAGATCTTTTCCACATAGTGAGATTGAAGCAATGTAATCCTACCATCATCATCTCTCAACAACTTGATGTTCAGAATGACATCAGCCACTCCTAAATCCTTCATCTCAAAACAGCGAGATAGGAAATCCTTGACCTCCTTAATAACATTCAGATTTGTTCCGAAAATCAGTATGTCATCAACATACAAGCAAAGCATGACTCCCTCGCCCCCACCATGGCGATAGTACACACATTTGTCAGCTTCGTTCACAACAAAGCCTGCGGCTGTTAAAGTTCTTCGAACTTCTCATGCCCTTGTTTGGGTGCTTGCTTGATCCATACAAAGACTTGACAACTTGCACACTTTCCTTCTGACCATCTATTACAAACCCATCTGGTTGTTCCATGTAAATTTCCTCATCCAACTCTCCATTTAGGAAAGCAGTCTTAACATCCATTTGATGAGCGAGAAGACCATGTGAGGCAGCTAGTGAAAGTAGAACTCGAATAGTGGTCGGTCGAGCCACAGTGAGTAAGTATCAAAGAAGTCTTCACCTTCCTTTTGGGTATAACCCTTAGCCACGAGCCGAGCCTTGTACTTTTCAATAGTACCATCAGGCCTAAGCTTCTTCTTGAATACCCATTTGCATCCTATAGGTTTGCACCCATAAGGACGATCAGTTATCTCCCAAGTTTCATTCGCCAAGATGGAATCCATCTACGCTATGAACTGCTTCCTTCGATGGTCGGCATCTTGATGCATAGGCCTCTGAAATAGAACTGGGAGTATCATCTATGAGATACACAAGAAAATCATCACCAAAAGACTTTGCAGTCCTTTGTCTCTTGCTCCTAGTAGGAACTTCATTGTTCTCCTCCACATGACTTTCAAAGTGTTCCATCGAAATGGCAGGTTCAAGAATTGTAATCGGTTCTGATTCGATGAACTAGGCATCTCTGATTAGATGAGGTAGCCATATCCTTCATGGGAAAGATATCTTCAAAGAAAGTCGCATCATTCGACTCCATGATCATACCGACATGCATGTCAGGTACCTCAGATTTTATAACCAAGAATCTATAGCCAATGCTATGAAAAGCATATCCCAAGAAAACACAATCCACGTCTTTGGTCCAAGTTTCCGCTTCTTTGGAATTGGAACATTGACTTTTATAAACAACCCCATGTTCGCAGATAAGAGAGTTTTAACCTTTTCTTCTCCCATTCCTCGAATGGAGTTATTTCTTTGTTCTTTGTGGGAACTCGATTTAGGACATGACATCTGTCAATATTGCCTCCCCCACCATGCCTTGGAGACCCGATGTGTCTAACATGGCGTTAACCAAGTCGATTAGAGTACGGTTCTTTCTTTCGGCCACCCCATTTGGTGAGGTGAGTAGGGGCGTCCTCTCATGGATTATACCATGTTCCGCACAAAAAGCATCAAATTCATTGGAAAAATACTCTCCACCACGGTGGGACCTAAGCCTCTTGATTTTTCGATCAAGTTGGTTTTCCACTTCAGCTTTGTAGATCTTGAAAAAGTTCAAAGCCTCATCCTTAGATTTCGTAAGATACACACAGCGGTATCTAGTGGAGTCATCAATTAACGTCATGAAATATTTCTTTCTACCTTTTGTCAAAACACCATTCATTTCACATAGATCGAATGTATAAGTTCTAGTGGTGCAAGATTTCTCGTCTCCATGATCACGTGAGATTTACTGAGGTTGCTTAGCTTGCACACACACTTGACACTTAGATCCCTTAACGGTGGTAAAACTAGGGATTAAGTTCAACTTTGCTAGTCGCGACATGCAACCAAAGTTAACATGACAAAGTCGTGAATGCCACACATTTGATTCACTATTGTTGCAAATATGATTAACAACTTTATTGCAAGCGTCGATAAGGATAAGCGAAACAGGCCTCGACTCATAGCCTTTACCGACAAAGGTTCCATACTTGGATATTACAAATTTATTCGACTCAAAGACAAGCTTGTAGCCATCTCTACACGAAGAGATCCGCTAACAAGATTTTTATTGACGGAGGGACATAATGCACGTTCTTGACCGCACGATCTTCCCGAAGTAAACTTCAGATCGACCGTGCCAACACCACGAGCGAAGCACTTGAACCGTTGCCCATCAGCACGGTTGAAGTCCCTATGATCCGATAAGGCGAAAACATGGAAATATCACCGCATACATGCACATTAGCACCGTGTCAATTAACCAATCAGAGAATGACATCTTGAAAGAATAGTGGAAATATACCATACCCAACATCCTTCATGTCAATGTCCCCGATGACAACATTAGCGGTCTTGCCGCCTTTCCCGAGATTACGCTTGTCATAGCGATTGGGGCAACTAGGAGCCCAATGATCGGGATCTCCACACACATGACAAGCACCTTTCTTCTTGCCATTCTTCTTCTTGAAGTTAGTGTGTTGCACAGCCTTGTTCTTCCCATCAAACTTTGCTTTACCATCAAACTTGCCCTTGTTCTTGAACTTGTGGGGCTGGAAGTTCGCTACATACCACATTGGCACTAGATCCTCCTCAATACCTCGAGCACGTGTGTCCTTTGCTCTCGCCTTTTCTTCCACATCAAGAGTGCCAATGAGATCCGGACGGAAAACTCCTGCCTCTTATGCTTGACAAGGTAGCAAAGTTCCTCCACGAAGGAGGAAGCTTAGTGATGATACCCCGCAACAAACTTGTCCGTGGCGTACAATTGAAGTGCTCAAGTTCTCTAGCAAATGGCAGTATCTCGTGAGCCTGCTCAACCACGGAGCGCTCTTGGTCATCCTGTAATCATAAATTGCTCCATGATGTACAGCTCGGTGCAGACATCCGAGACCCCAAACTTGGCCTCGAGTGCATCCCACATATCTTTTCCATTATCAATTGGCGCATAAGCATCAACTATGTTCTCTCCAAGAACACTCAAGAGAGCAGCCTTAAGCAGTATCCATTTTCGAAAAGCTTGTGCTTGTTGAGCATCAAGCTCTCCTTGAGTTTCCCAAGCGTGGCGTCATAGCAACTCATGGTTTGAAACCATAAGACTGCTCTCACGCCCACCTCTTATAGTGGATACCCTCAAACATAGGAGGTCTCATGGAAGCAGCAAAACCATTCGAGGTAAATTGCCTATGATAAGGTTTTTGGATTGTTGGAAATATTAGCAATTTACCAAATGATTTTATTAACGAAATAGTAGATAAAACATGACTAAAACAATAGAGATAAAGCAAGTCATGCGTCTGACAAAGAGAAGGTAAATAGTTTCGCATATATGAACCGTAGCCAAACATATCTATAGCGAGACGGTAGAACTAGTTGCATATATGAAGTAGAATCTAACATATGTAGGATAAGTACTAGTAGAGATAAGCGTGGCGGGACATGTGACAGAAAGAAGAAGACATCTGGACAGCAGCAGCAGCAGCAAGACTGGGCTTGGGGTCGGTGTCCTCGCCAGCCATGTCGTCGAGGAGGTTGTCGACGTCGGGGAAGAAGTCGTCGTCGGGAAGTAGTCGTCGGCGATCGGATCGTCCGTGATGAAGAAGCCGATGTCGCAGAGCGCTCCCAAAAACCTTATCACCCTTCTCCGTGAGGACTCAAAAGGTGCGGTTCGGAGGCCTCTTGTCCCGACTTGGTGCACGCCGCAAGCCGGGATGAGGAAGACAACAGCAGCGCAGAGAATGGAACTTGTGGCGAGAGGAGGAAGAGATTCAGTGCGTCTCTCGAGAGGAGCGACCTCCCTTTATAGGCGCAAGAGAAGGAGGCGAGAGGTTGCGTCGGGAGCTGAAGCAACGGAGGAGGCGAAGTGAACAGGCGGCACGCCAAGGGTGCGCCGTTCATATTAATTGTCCACTACCACAAAACTTTCCAGCTCCCAAGTGACCTTTCGTATACCGAAGTGCGTGGCAAAAATTAGACATCGGCTCGGCTCATTCCGCAACCAGCGCGCGCGCGTGCGTGCGTCGTGACGTGGACGTGGCGTGGCGAGGCGAGGCGTGGCGTGGCGAGGCGGGCGGCGGAGGAGGAGCGCGTGGATGTCCCTCTTGTTCTCATGCTCGTACAAGTAGAAAAGAGCCTCCCTTATAAGGAGGTCCAACTCCCACTAGACTAGCAATATGGGACTAAACTTTAGTAGTATCCTTGCCTTGCACAAATGGGCTAAGTGGGCCTCTAGGATTTATTAGGAATTTCTGAAATAGTTATTGGGCTGCCCAATATAGACTAAATTCAGCAATCCCCACCAGATCCCAGAGGCACACGAAATTTGCCTTTGGTTCCAAAACACTGCTTTTATATACCGATCTGCGGTGGAGACTGTTAAGTTGAACTTCCACCTAGAACTCTATGCTACACTAGTAAGCAACTTGAACAAAGGATGGGCCTTGAGCGCAAGTTTTCTGCGAATCTAGCTTCACATAAAGCCTTGACCGTCGTGGCTACCGTGGGTCTTCCCAGGGTGGAGCTTATCGTCATACTCCGTGACCTTTCATGAGTTTACTAGAGAGAACCCTACTCTCATAGATTGCGACGTTTGACAATCAGACTCATATAGGTGTGTTCTTCAAAAGATGTTACTGCAGATAACATCTCTGCTTAAATAAGCCACTTAGAACACATTAAGATATACATCAACCTGCCATGCAGTTTAGGAGAGTATTGCATCTTCATGGAGTGGTATTGTGAATAGTAAGGACACTCTCCTCTCAGTTGACCAACAGCTTGTCTTCCACATCTAATTCACGGGATCTCCGATCACAAAGAATAGGTTACCACTGTGAACAACTCATATTGTGGGTCTCATACCCATCTCCCTCGATGCATTATCTATCACATTACGTGATAAACCCTTAGTAAAAGGATCTGCCAGATTTTTAGGCGTTTGGATATAATCCAATGCAATAACTCGGAGTTTCTCATTTTTCGACAGACTTTAACCTTCTCGAGCGTGTCTTGATGACTTCATGTTATCCTTAGAGCTGTTCACTTTCGTGATCACAGCTTTGATTGTCACAGTTCATAAGGATACCCGCACAGGTTTCTCAACAACGGCAAGTCATTCAAGAGCCGTGAAGCCAATCTGCTTCGACCGTAGCTGTATCTAGTGCTGTGAGTTCTGCTTCCATAGTTGACCTCGTTAAGATGGTGCCTTGCAAGACTTCAAGAAACAGCGCCACCTCCATGAGTGAACACATATCCGCTCGTGGCCTTTATCTCATCGACATCGAGATCGGTTTGAGTCACTATACCCTTCAAGCACCTTTGGGTGCCCGTGTAGTGAATTCCATAATTCTGATGCCTTTCAAATAACATAAAACTCTTTCTAGAGCTTTCAATGCACATCTCCTGGTTTTGAGACAAACCGGCTCAGCTTGCTAACAGCAAAAGAGATGTCGGTCTTGTAGCATCGGCTGAGTACATAAGCGAGCCAATAATCTGAGAATACTTCAATTGATCTCTAGCAATTCTTGATTCTTTCAAGCACACGCTAGCATCATATGGTGTTGGAGAGGGCTTGCAATCACTATAGCCAAAGCGACTCAAGATCTTTTCCACATAGTGAGATTGAAGCAATGTAATCCTACCATCATCATCTCTCAACAACTTGATGTTCGAATGACATCAGCCACTCCTAAATCCTTCATCTCAAAACAGCGAGATAGGAAATCCTTGACCTCCTTAATAACATTCAGATTTGTTCGAAAATCAGTATGTCATCAACATACAAGCAAAGCATGACTCCTCGCCCCCACCATGGCGATAGTACACACATTTGTCAACCGTTCACAACAAAGCTCAAGGCTGTTAAAGTTCTTCGAACTTCTCATGCCCTTGTTTGGGTGCTTGCTTCAGTCCATACAAAGACTTCAGCAACTTGCACACTTTCCCTTCCTGACCATCTATTACAAACCCATCTGGTTGTTCCATGTAAATTTCCTCATCCAACTCTCCATTTAGGAAAGCAGTCTTAACATCCATTTGATGAACGAGAAGACCATGTGAGGCAGCTAGTGAAAGTAGAACTTCGAATAGTGGTCGGTCGAGCCACAGGTGAGTAAGTATCAAAGAAGTCTTCACCTTCCTTTTGGGTATAACCCTTAGCCACGAGCCGAGCCTTGTACTTTTCAATAGTACCATCAGGCCTAAGCTTCTTCTTGAATACCCATTTGCATCCTATAGGTTTGCACCCATAAGGACGATCGAGTTATCTCCCAAGTTTCATTAGCCAAGATGGAATCCATCTCGCTATGAACTGCTTCCTTCGATGGTCGGCATCTTCAGATGCATAGGCCTCTGAAATAGAACTGGGAGTATCATCTATGAGATACACAAGAAAATCATCACCAAAAGACTTTGCAGTCCTTTGTCTCTTGCTCCTAGTAGGAACTTCATTGTTCTCCTCCACATGACTTTCAAAGTGTTCCATCGAAATGGCAGGTTCGATGGTTGTGGCGGTTCTGATTCGATGAACTAGGCATCTCCTGATTAGATGAGGTAGCCATATCCTTCATGGGAAAGATATCTTCAAAGAAAGTCGCATCATTCGACTCCATGATCATACCGACATGCATGTCAGGTACCTCAGATTTTATAACCAAGAATCTATAGCCAATGCTATGAAAAGCATATCCCAAGAAAACACAATCCACGTCTTTGGTCCAAGTTTCCGCTTCTTTGGAATTGGAACATTGACTTTTAAACAACCCCATGTTCGCAGATAAGAGAGTTTTAACCTTTTCTTCTCCCATTCCTCGAATGGAGTTATTTCTTTGTTCTTTGTGGGAACTCGATTTAGGACATGACATCTTGTCAATATTGCCTCCCCCACCATGCCTTGGAGAGACCCGATGTGTCTAACATGGCGTTAACCAAGTCGATTAGAGTACGGTTCTTTCTTTCGCCACCCCATTTGGTGAGGTGAGTAGGGAGGCGTCCTCTCATGGATTATACCATGTTCCGCACAAAAAGCATCAAATTCATTGGAAAAATACTCTCCACCACGGTCGGACCTAAGCCTCTTGATTTTTCGATCAAGTTGGTTTTCCACTTCAGCTTTGTAGATCTTGAAAAAGTTCAAAGCCTCATCCTTAGATTTCGAAGATACACACAGCAAGATCTAGTGGAGTCATCAATTAACGTCATGAAATATTTCTTTCTACCTTTTGTCAAAACACCATTCATTTCACATAGATCTGAATGTATAAGTTCTAGTGGTGCAAGATTTCTCGTCTCCATGATCCGTGAGATTCTGAGGTTGCTTAGCTTGCACACACTTGACATAGATCCCTTAACGGTGGTAAAACTAGGGATTAAGTTCAACTTTGCTAGTCGCGACATGCAACCAAAGTTAACATGACAAAGTCGTGAATGCCACACATTTGATTCACTATTGTTGCAAATATGATTAACAACTTTATTGCAAGCGTCGATAAGGATAAGCGAAACAGGCCTCGACTCATAGCCTTTACCGACAAAGGTTCCATACTTGGATATTACAAATTTATTCGACTCAAAGACAAGCTTGTAGCCATCTCTACACGTAAGAGATCCGCTAACAAGATTTTTATTGACGGAGGGACATAATGCACGTTCTTGACCGCACGATCTTCCCAAGTAAACTTCAGATCGACCGTGCCAACACCACGAGCGAAGCACTTGAACCGTTGCCCATCAGCACGGTTGAAGTCCCTATGATCGATAAGGCGAAAACATGGAAATATCACCGCATACATGCACATTAGCACCGTGTCAATTAACCAATCAGAGAATGACATCTTGAAAGAATAGTGGGAAATATACCATACCCAACATCCTTCATGTCAATGTCCCCGATGACAACATTAGCGGTCTTGCCGCCTTTCCCAGGATTACGCTTGTCATAGCGATTGGGGCAACTAGGAGCCCAATGATCAGGATCTCCACACACATGACAAGCACCTTTCTTCTTGCCATTCTTCTTCTTGAAGTTAGTGTGTTGCACAGCCTTGTTCTTCCCATCAAACTTTGCTTTACCATCAAACTTGCCCTTGTTCTTGAACTTGTGGGGCTGGAAGTTACTTACATGCCACATTGGCACTAGATCCTCCTCAATACCTCGAGCACGTGTGTCCTTTGCTCTCGCCTTTTCTTCCACATCAAGAGTGCCAATGAGATCCGGGACGGAAAACTCCTGCCTCTTATGCTTCAGCAAGGTAGCAAAGTTCCTCCACGAAGGAGGAAGCTTAGTGATGATACCCCGCAACAAACTTGTCCGTGGCGTACAATTGAAGTGCTCAAGTTCTCTAGCAAATGGCAGATCTCGTGAGCCTGCTCAACCACGGAGCGCTCTTGGTCATCCCAGAATCATAAATTGCTCCATGATGTACAGCTCGGTGCGGCATCCGAGACCCCAAACTTGGCCTCGAGTGCATCCCACATATCTTTTCCATTATCAATTGGCGATAAGCATCAACTATGTTCTCTCCAAGAACACTCAAGAGAGCAGCCTTAAGCAGTATCCATTTTCGAAAAGCTTGTGCTTGTTGAGCATCAAGCTCTCCTTGAGTTTCCCAAGCGTGGCGTCATAGCAACTCATGGTTTGAAACCATAAGACTGCTCTCACGCGCCACCTCTTATAGTGGATACCCTCAAACATAGGAGGTCTCATGGAAGCAGCAAAACCATTCGAGGTAAATTGCCTATGATAAGGTTTTTGGATTGTTGGAAATATTAGCAATTTACCAAATGATTTTATTAACAGAAATAGTAGATAAAACATGACTAAAACAATAGAGATAAAGCAAGTCATGCGTCCTGACAAAGAGAAGGTAAATAGTTTCTGCATATATGAACCGTTGCCAAACATATCTATAGCAGACGGTAGAACTAGTTGCATATATGAAGTAGAATCTAACATATGTAGGATAAGTACTAGTAGAGATAATCGTGGCGGGACATGTGATGTAGAAGAAGAAGACATACGGGACAGCGGCAGCAGCAGACTGGGCTTGGGGTCGGTGTCCTCGCCAGCCATGTCGTCGAGGAGGTTGTCGACGTCGGGGAAGAAGTCGCTCGTCGGGAAGTAGTCGTCGGCGATCGGATCGTCCGTGATGAAGAAGCGATGGTCGCATGAGCGCTCCCAAAAACCTTATCACCCTTCTCCGTCAGGACTCAAAAGGTGCGGTTCGGAGGCCTCTTGTCCCGACTTCATGGCACGCCGCAAGCCGGGATGAGGAAGACAACAGCAGCGCAGAGAATGGAACTTGTGGCGAGAGGAGGAAGAGATTCTGGTGCGTCTCTCTGAGAGGAGCGACCTCCCTTTTATAGGCGCAAGAGAAGGAGGCGAGAGGTTGCGTCGGGAGCTGAAGCAACGGAGGGAGGCGAAGTGAACAGGCGGCACGCGAAGGGTGCGCCGTTCATATTAATTGTCCACTACCGCAAAACTTTCCAGCTCCCAAGTGACCTTTCGTATACCCGAAGTGCGTGGCAAAAATTAGACATCGGCTCGGCTCATTCCCGCAACCCGCGGCGCGACGCGGCGCGTCGTGACGTGACGTGACGTGACGTGGCGAGGCGAGGCGTGGCGTGGCGAGGCGGGCGGCGGAGGAGGAGCGCGCGTGGATGTCCCTCTTGTTCTCATGCTCGTACAAGTAGAGAAAGAGCCTCCCTTATAAGGAGGTCCAACTCCCACTAGACTAGCAATATGGGACTAAACTTTAGTAGTATCCCTTGCCTTGCACAAATGGGCTAAGTGGGCCTCTAGGATTTATTAGGAATTTCTGAAATAGTTATTGGGCTGCCCAATATAGACTAAATTCAGCAATCCCCACCAGATCGAGGCACACGAAATTTGCCTTTGGTTCCAAAACACTGTTTTATATACCGATCTGCGGTGGAGACTGTTAAGTTGAACTTCCACCTAGAACTCTATGCTACACTAGTAAGCAACTTGAGCAGTGGATGGGCCTTGAGCGCAAGTTTTCTGCGAATCTAGCTTCACATAAAGCCTTGACCGATCGTGGCTACCGTGGGTCTTCCCATGGTGGAGCTTATCGTCATACTCCGTGACCTTTCATGAGTTTACTAGAGAGAACCCTACTCTCATAGATTGCGACGTTTGACAATCAGACTCATATAGGTGTGTTCTTCAAAAGATGTTCTGCAGGATAACATCTCTGCTTAAATAAGCCACTTAGAACACATTAAGATATACATCAACCTGCCATGCAGTTTAGGAGAGTATTGCATCTTCATGGAGTGGTATTGTGAATAGTAAGGACACTCTCCTCTCAGTTGACCAACAGCTTGTCTTCCACATCTAATTCACGGGATCTCCGATCACAAAGAATAGGTTACCACTGTGAACAACTCATATTGTGGGTCTCATACCCATCTCCTCGATGCATTATCTATCACATTACGTGATAAACCCTTAGTAAAAGGATGCGCCAGATTTTTAGGCGTTTGGATATAATCCAATGCAATAACTCGGAGTTTCTCATTTTTCCGACAGACTTTAACCTTCTCTGAGCGTGTCTTGATGACTTCATGTTATCCTTAGAGCTGTTCACTTTCGTGATCACAGCTTTGATTGTCACAGTTCATAAGGATACCGATGCAGGTTTCTCAACAACCGGCAAGTCATTCAAGAGCCGTGAAGCCAATCTGCTTCGACCGTAGCTGTATCTAGTCTTTGTGAGTTACTGCTTCCATAGTTGACCTCGTTAAGATGGTGCGCTTGCAAGACTTCAAGAAACAGCGCCACCTCCATGAGTGAACACATATCCGCTCGTGGCCTTTATCTCATCGAGATCGAGATCCAGTTTGAGTCACTATACCCTTCAAGCACCTTTGGGTGCCGGTGTAGTGAATTCCATAATTCTGATGCCTTTCAAATAACGCAAAACTCTTTCTAGAGCTTTCAATGCACATCTCCTGGTTTTGAGACAAACCGGCTCAGCTTGCTAACAGCAAAAGAGATGTCGGTCTTGTAGCAGCTAAGTACATAAGCGAGCCAATAATCTGAGAATACTTCAATTGATCTCTAGCAATTCTTGATTCTTTCAAGCGACAGACGCTAGCATCATATGGTGTTGGAGAGGGCTTGCAGTCACTATAGCCAAAGCGACTCAAGATCTTTTCCACATAGTGAGATTGAAGCAATGTAATCCTACCATCATCATCTCTCAACAACTTGATGTTCAGAATGACATCAGCCACTCCTAAATCCTTCATCTCAAAACAGCGAGATAGGAAATCCTTGACCTCCTTAATAACATTCAGATTTGTTCCGAAAATCAGTATGTCATCAACATACAAGCAAAGCATGACTCCTCGCCCCCACCATGGCGATAGTACACACATTTGTCAACCGTTCACAACAAAGCTGCGGCTGTTAAAGTTCTTCGAACTTCTCATGCCCTTGTTTGGGTGCTTGCTTGATCCATACAAAGACTTGACAACTTGCACACTTTCCTTCCTGACCATCTATTACAAACCCATCTGGTTGTTCCATGTAAATTTCCTCATCCAACTCTCCATTTAGGAAAGCAGTCTTAACATCCATTTGATGAGCGAGAAGACCATGTGAGGCAGCTAGTGAAAGTAGAACTCGAATAGTGGTCGATCGAGCCACAGTGAGTAAGTATCAAAGAAGTCTTCACCTTCCTTTTGGGTATAACCCTTAGCCACGAGCCGAGCCTTGTACTTTTCAATAGTACCATCGGGCCTAAGCTTCTTCTTGAATACCCATTTGCATCCTATAGGTTTGCACCCATAAGGACGATCGATTATCTCCCAAGTTTCATTAGCCAAGATGGAATCCATCTCGCTATGAACTGCTTCCTTCGATGAGTCGGCATCTTGATGCATAGGCCTCTAAAATAGAACTGGGAGTATCATCTATGAGATACACAAGAAAATCATCACCAAAAGACTTTGCAGTCCTTTGTCTCTTGCTCCTAGTAGGAACTTCATTGTTCTCCTCCACATGACTTTCAAAGTGTTCCATCGAAATGGCAGGTTCGATTGTATGGCGGTTCTGATTCGATGAACTAGGCATCTCCTGATTAGATGAGGTAGCCATATCCTTCATGGGAAAGATATCTTCAAAGAAAGTCGCATCATTCGACTCCATGATCATACCGACATGCATGTCAGGTACCTCAGATTTTATAACCAAGAATCTATAGCCAATGCTATGAAAAGCATATCCCAAGAAAACACAATCCACAGTCTTTGGTCCAAGTTTCCGCTTCTTTGGAATTGGAACATTGACTTTTGCCAAACAACCCCATGTTCGCAGATAAGAGAGTTTTAACCTTTTCTTCTCCCATTCCTCGAATGGAGTTATTTCTTTGTTCTTTGTGGGAACTCGATTTAGGACATGACATGCTGTCAATATTGCCTCCCCCCACCATGCCTTGGAGAGACCCGATGTGTCTAACATGGCGTTAACCAAGTCAGTTAGAGTACGGTTCTTTCTTTCGGCCACCCCATTTGACTGAGGTGAGTAGGGAGGCGTCCTCTCATGGATTATACCATGTTCCGCACAAAAAGCATCAAATTCATTGGAAAAATACTCTCCACCACGGTCGGACCTAAGCCTCTTGATTTTTCGATCAAGTTGGTTTTCCACTTCAGCTTTGTAGATCTTGAAAAAGTTCAAAGCCTCATCCTTAGATTTCAGAAGATACACACAGCAGTATCTAGTGGAGTCATCAATTAACGTCATGAAATATTTCTTTCTACCTTTTGTCAAAACACCATTCATTTCACATAGATCTGAATGTATAAGTTCTAGTGGTGCAAGATTTCTCGTCTCCATGATCCGTGAGATTCTGAGGTTGCTTAGCTTGCACACACACTTGACACTTAGATCCCTTAACGGTGGTAAAACTAGGGATTAAGTTCAACTTTGCTAGTCGCGACATGCAACCAAAGTTAACATGACAAAGTCGTGAATGCCACACATTTGATTCACTATTGTTGCAAATATGATTAACAACTTTATTGCAAGCGTCGATAAGGATAAGCGAAACAGGCCTCGACTCATAGCCTTTACCGACAAAGGTTCCATACTTGGATATTACAAATTTATTCGACTCAAAGACAAGCTTGTAGCC
>JAHHZJ010000267.1:0-86316 GCA_021437245.1 Aegilops speltoides | reverse complement strand
ACTCACGCCACCCGAACACCACAACGTAATGGTGTGTCCGAACGCTGTAATCGCACTTTACTAGATATGGTGCGATCTATGATGTCTCTTACAGATTTACCGCTATCGCTTTGGGGTTATGCTCTAGAGACGGCCGATTCACACCGAATAGAACACCGTCGAACTGCTGAGACGACACCTTATGAACTATGGTTTGGCAAGAAACCAAAGTTGTCGCTTTTAAAGTTTGGGGATGCGATGCTTATGTGAAAAGCTTCAACCTGATAAGCTCGAACCCAAATCGGAGAAATGTGTCTTCATAGGATACCCAAAGGAGACAGTTGGGTACACCTTCTATCACAGATCCGAAGGCAAGACATTCGCTGTTAAGAATGGATCCTTTCTAGAGAAGGAGTTTCTCTCGAAAGAAGTGAGTGGGAGGAAAGTGGAACTTGATGAGGTAATAGTACCTTCTCCTTACTTGAAAGTAGTTCGACGCAGAAACCAGTTTCGAGACACCTACACCAAGTAGTGAGGAAGTTGATGATGTTGATCATGAAACTTCAGATCAAGTTACTGCAGAACCTCGTAGATCAACCAGAGTAAGATCCGCACTGAGTAGTACGGCAATCCTGTTCGAAATCATGCTACTAGATCATGATGAACCTACGAACTATGAAGAAGCGATGGTGAGCCCAGATTCATAAAATGGCTCGAGGCCATGAAATCTGAGATGGGATCCATGTATGAAAACAAAGTATGGATTTTGGTTGACTTGCCCAAGGGTCGGCAAGCAATAGAAAACAAGTGGATCTTCAAGAAGAAGACCGACGCCGACGGTAATGTTATCGTTTACAAAGCTCAACTCGTCGCAAAGGGTTTTTGACAAGTTCAAGGGATTGACTACGATGAGACCTTCTCACCCGTAGCGATGCTTAAGTCCGTCCGAATCATGTTAGCAATTGCCGCATTTTATGATTATGAAATTTGGCAAATGGATGTAAAGACCGCATTCCTGAATGGATTTCGAAGAAGAGTTGTATATGATGCAACCGAAGGTTTTATCGATCCAAAGGAGCTAACAAAGTGTGCAAGCTCCAACGATCCATCTATGGACTGGTGCAAGCATCTCGAGTTGGAATAAACGCTTTGATAGTGTGATCAAAGCATTTGGGTTTGTACAGCATTTTTGGAGAAGCCTGTATTTACAAGAAAGTGAGTGGGAGCTCAGAGCATTTCGATATTATATGTAGATGACATATTGCTGATCGGAAATGATATAGAATTTCTGGATAGCATAAAGGATACTTGAATAAGAGTTTTTCAATGAAAGACCTCGGTGAAGCTGCTTACATATTGGGCATTAAGATCTATAGAGATAGATCAAGACGCCTAATTGGACTTTCACAAAGCACATACCTTGACAAAATTTGAAGAAGTTCAAGATGGATCAAGCAAAGAAAGGGTTCTTGCCTCGTGTTACAAGGTGTGAAGTTGAGTAAGACTCAATGCCCGACCACCGCAGAAGATAGAGAGAAAATGAAAGATGTTCCTATGCTTCAGCCATAGGCTCTATCATGTATGCAATGCTGTGTACCAGACCTGATGTGTGCCTTGCTATAAGCCTAGCAGGAGGTACCAAAGTAATCCAGAGTGGATCATCGACAGCGGTCAAGAACATCCCGAAATACCCGAAAAGGACTAAGGATATGTTTCGATATGGAGGTGACAAAGAGCTCATCGAAACGGTTACGTTGATGCAAGTTGACACCGATCCGGACGATTCTAAATCGCAGACCGGATACGATTTACACTAAACGGAGGAGCTGTCGGTTGGTGCAGTTCTAAACAAAGCGTCAGAAGGGATCTACATGTGAAGCGGAGTACATAGCAGCTTCGAAGCAGCTAATGAAGGAGTCTGGATGAAGGAGTTCATATCCCATCTAGGTGTCATACCTAGCGATCGGGTCCAATGAAAATCTTCTCGTGACAATATCGAGCAATTGCCTTAGCGAAGGAATCCAGATTTCACAAGAGGACCAAGCACATCAAGAGACGCTTCAATTCCATCCGGACTTAGTCCGTGGGAGACATAGAGATTTGCAAGATACACACGGATCTGAATGTTGCAGCACCGTTGACTAAGCCTCTTCCACGAGCAAAACATGATCAGCACCAAGACTCCATGGGTGTTAGAATCATTACTATGTAATCTAGATTATTGACTCTAGTGCAAGTGGGAGATCAAGGAAATATGCCCTAGAGGCAATAATAAAGTTATTATTTATTTCCTTATTTCATGATAAATGTTCATCATTCATGCTAGAATTGTATTAACCGAAACATGATACATGTGTGAATGCATAGACAAAACAACATGTCACTAGTATGCCTCTACTAGACTAGCTTGTTAATCAAAGATGGTTATGTTTCCTGACCATGAACAAGGAGTTGTTATTTGATTAACAAGGTCACATCATTAGTAGAATGATCCGATTGACATGACCCATTCCCTTAGCTTAGCACACGATCGCTTAGTATGTTGCTACCGCTTTTATCCATGACATATACATGTTCCTGTAACTATGAGATTATGCAACTCCCGCTAACGGAGGAACACTTTGGTGCTACCAAACGTCACAACGAATCGGGTGATTATAAAGGAGTACTACAGGTGTCTCCAAAGGCAGATGTTGGGTTGGCGATTTCGAGATTAGGTTTTGTCACTCCGATTGTCGGAGAGGTATCTCTGGGCCCTCTCGGTAATACACATCATCAAGCCTTGCAAGCACTACAACTAATGAGTTAGTTGTGAGATGATGTATTACGAACGAGTAAAGAGACTTGCCGGTAACGAGATTGAACTAGGTATTGGATACCGACGATCGAATCTCGCAAGTAACATACCGATGACAAAGGAACAACGATGTTGTTATGCGGTCTAACGGATAAAGATCTTCGAGAATATGTAGGAACCAATATGGGCATCCAGGTCCCGCTGTTGGTTATTGACCGTGAATAGTTCTAGGTCATGTCTACATTGTTCTCGAACCGTAGGGTCCGCACGCTTAAGGTTTCGATGACAGTTATTATGAGTTTATGTATTTTGATGTACCGAAGAAGTTCAGAGTCCCGGATGTGATCACGGACATGACGAGGAGTCTCGAAATGGTCGAGACATAAAGATTGATATATTGGAAGCCTATGTTTGGAGTTCGGAATGGTTCCGGGCGAAAACAGGAATTTACCGGAGTACCGGGAGGTTACCGGAACCCCCCGGGGGGTAAATGGGCCTCGATGGGCCTCGAGGGAGAAGAGGAAGGGCCGGCCAGGGGTGGCCGCGCGCCCCCTCCCCCCCCAGTCCGAATAGGACAAGGAGGGGGCGGCCCTTCCTCTTCCCTCCCCCAATCCTATTCCAACTAGGAAGAGGGGAGTCCTACTCCTGTGGAGTAGGACTCCTCCCGCGCCTCCTAGGCCGGCCGGCCTCCCCCCTCCTCCTTATATACGGGGCAGGGGGCACCTTGGAACACACAAGTTTGATCTTTAGATCGCTCTCGAGCCGCAGCGGTGCCCCCTCCACCATATTCCACCTCGGTTATACTGTCAAGCTTAGGCGAAGCCCTCGCGCCGTGAAACATCAAGATCGCCACCACGCCGTCGTCTTGACGAAACTCTCCTCGACACTCGGCTGATCGAGTACGAGGGACGCCATCGAGCTGTACGTGTGTCAAGAACTCGGGGCGCCGGAGTAACGGCGCCGGATCGGTCGGATCGCGAGGAGAACGTGACTACTTCCTCTACGCCAGATCGCTTCCGCTTCGGGTCACGAGGGTACGAGACAACACTCTCCTCTCGCTATACATCACCATGATCTTGCGCGTGCGAGGAAATTTTTGAAATTACTACGCTCCCCTCACAGCGGTTGGACTCGCTGCCGCTTCTGGATCGAGGGAATCTTCGGCCGACCGAGGCAGCTCTCGGCTGATCGGCACAGCCCCCGGTCGGTCTTGAAGTCCCTCGCCGATCGGTGCAGCCCCTGGCTGACCGGGCGCAGTCCCCGGCCGATCGTGGCTTTCTTGAGGTCGCTTGTCGGGCCTTGAGTCGGATCCGACTATCTCATGCGAGCCGCACGAAGATGGAGTCGGATTCGTGATGGCTTGATAGACGGCTTGAGGAGGCGCTCAAGGGCGACGCGTAAGGCACCCTCGGTATCCGCTGAGTTGCTGCACCAGAAGCGGTAGCTCG
This sequence comes from Aegilops speltoides, assembly GCA_021437245.1. Taxonomy (NCBI): domain Eukaryota; kingdom Viridiplantae; phylum Streptophyta; class Magnoliopsida; order Poales; family Poaceae; genus Aegilops; species Aegilops speltoides. The sequence goes on along the minus strand of JAHHZJ010000267.1, from coordinate 82,092 downwards.
CCATGTTTATGCTTTTGGCGCCCCAATCACGGATGATTGCTGAACCACCGTTGAGTCGCCATAGCACAGATCTCGCGAATGCCGAGCTTTTGGCAAGCCGGAGCCCGTGGATGAGCGCTTCATATTCGGGCGACGTTGTTGGAGGCGGCGGTGGATTTGCAAGACGTACTTGAGCTTGTCGCCTTTGGGGAGGTGAGGACGATGCCGCCCGAGGCCGGTGCGCATCTTGGAGCCATCGGCGCAGCCGCCAATGAGTAGAGTCGGGCGCTGGTGGCGGTATCGAGTCTCGCCCAATCGACGAGGAAGTCGGCCACGCCGACTTGATGGCGGTGCGAGGTTGGTAGTAGATGGTGGGGCTAGATCGATGGCCCACTTGGCCACTCGGCGGAGGCGCTCTCGGCTTCAATGATCTCGGCGAGGGGTGCAAACCACCGTGATTGGATGCTCTTGAAAGTAGGGTTTCAGCTTGGCGGCAAAATGCACGCCAGAACACATCTTCGATAGTGAGGGTAGTTCTGCTTGGAGGTCGACAGACCTCGCCAGTAATACACCGTCTTCGACCGAAACGCTTTGCCTTCCTCCTTGCGCCGACTACAATAATCAGGTGGCGACCACCCGCTGGTGGCGGCGATGTACACACTACAGAAAGGTAATTTGCCGTCAGGATCAAAGATGGCAAAGACCTAAACCAGACGCGGAAGAGTTTGCCGTCGGGAAGCGACGCAAACTCAGACGGCAAGATAAGTCGGCAAAGAATACTTTGCCGTCACTTTTCAACGGAAGACGGCAAAGTCTTTGCCGTCAGCCAAAGAGATATTTTGCCGCCAATGACATAACAACAGACAAAGAAAGAAGAGTTGCTTTGCCGTCAATCGATTTAGTAGCAGACGCAAAGAAGCTCCTTTGCTCACCTCTAAAAATCAAAGACGGCAAAGAATTTTGTTTATTAAAATAAATAAACAGTACATCACATTATCAATCCACACTTTGTTTTCGTAATCGATGACGAGCGCATAAACTTCACAATATAATACATCATCACTTGCCGATCCAAGGCAAAACTGCTCTATTTCATAATATGAACGGATTACAAACAGATTTTTTACAGAGAACCGCTCTATTCCAAGAGCGAATGCATAAACGATTTAACACCACATTATCTTCTATCGATGCCTGCATCCTCGAGCATCCCCTGTGCCCGTGGTCGCCGGAGCTGGAGCAACTAGCAGTCACGCCCTCTACCTTTTTTTTTCTCCAACGCCGCAGCTCCTCGAGGGGAGTGGATGGGGCCCGCAGCGAAGGGGGAAGTGGATGCACCGGCGGGCGGGATGGTGACCGGCGAGGCTGGGATCAGCGGGCGAGCTGTTGGCCGGCGAGACCGGGCGTCGAGGCAGTGGCGGGCGCCGGGCGATGTCGGACGAAACGGCCAGCGCCGAAAGCACGATGGCGGGACCAGAGGCGCCATGGAGGCGGGCGATTAGGCGGTGGAGGCGGGCGGTTGGCCGGAGGCCGCCGGAGTCGCGCGTCGGAGGCAGTCGGGTGGAGGCGGGAGCCTTGGATGGCTGCAGGAGGTGGACGCCGGTGGCGTGCGGAGCAGGATGGAGGCCACCGGAGGCGCTGGAGGCGCAGGCGGCGGCGGCCGGTGGAGTAGGGATGCGGGCGGTGGCAGCAAGCAGCTGAGCCGCTGGAGGCCAGCGCGGCGGCCTGGTCTCGCGAGGCAGCGGCGGCTCGGTCCAGGATCGGCGGACGGCGCTGGCAGCGCTTGGGGATTCGGGCGGACGGCGCTGGCCGCGACTTGGGGACGGGCGGACGGCGCTGAGCATGCGGCAGCTCGGCGGCGCCTGATGGGCGGGCGGGTGTTGCCCGGTGGCCTGGGGCTGCTCGGAGGAGAAGTAGGGAGGAGGGAGCAGGAGACAGGAGAGGGCGCGCCGACGGCGTGCTATTGCTCGGGGAGTTGGAGAGAAGAGGGAGCACGGGGGAGATGGGAATCGTGGGTGGGGCAGGTAGTGTCGTGGGTGGCGGCGATGTACAAGAGCATGGGCTCCTTGGGAGTTGGAGCCCAAACATCGGGGAGTCGCCATTTATTTTACAGATCTTCTTCAGCTTGGAGAAATGCCTCATCTGCCTTTGTGGTTCCACTCAAAAAGGTGGTTTTCTTGATCAATTGATACAAAGGCGAGCCGCCACCGAGTCGATGAATCGGCTGATTGAAGCCAAGCAGCCGGTGAACTTCGCACATCCAGCAGCCGTGAACTTCGACATCCAAAGTTGGGTACCTCCATTCTCTCAATGGCCTTGATCTTCACGGGTTGCACTCTATGCCGCTGCTCGAGACTAAAAAGCCGAGGAGCTGGCCGGCCGACCAACACGCACTTCTCGGATTGAGCTTGATCTCGAATCGCGCAGATTTTCAAAGGTCTCTTTGAGGTCTTCCAAAGAGCGCCCCACGCTTCTCCGCCTTCACCACCACATCATCTACATAAACGTATGCTTTTGCCGAGTTGCTTGAGGAGGCACTTCGCATGCAACGCTGAAAGGTGGCGCCGCATTCCTCGCCGAACGTCATTGTCGCAGCGTAAGGCTCCAAACGGCGTGATGAATGCGGTCTTCACCGCTCGCTGGATTCAGCTTGATCCGGTGATATCCCGAGTATGCGTCTAGGAAACTCAACAGCTCGCATCCGCCGTGGAGTCTATCACTTGATCGATCCTTGGCAGAGTGAACGGGTCCTTCGGCAGGCTTTATTGAGGCTGGTGTAGTCGATGCACATCCGCCATCGCTTATTCTTCTTCAATACCAAGATCGGGTTCGCTAACCACTCCGGAAAAACACTTCCATGATTAATCCGCCGCCAGAGCCGGGCTATCTCTTCTCCGACGACTCTTCTCTTCTCTTCTCGACAGCGGCGCAAGGGCTGCCTCGACGGGCTTCACATCCGCCCGACGTAGCTTGTGCTCGGCGAATTCCGCGGCACACCGGCATGTCCTTGGGGACCATGCGAAGATGTCCCGATTCTCACGGAGGAAATCGACGAGCTCGCTTTTCCTATTTGCTGCCGAGGCATGTGCCTATGACAGCAGATCTCTGGGTGCTCCGGGTCCAAGGGTATCTTCTTGGTTTCTTTAGCCGGCTTGAATTATCCTTCGCTCCGACTCCTTGGGGTCAGCGACATTTCCGCCGCTTCCCAGCCATCGCCACGACGCGTCAAGGAGCCGCTTCTCGCTGCGATCACCAAAGACTCGCCAGCCGATCGCTCTCGGCCACAGCGGCGGACGACTTCTTGTAGTCGCCGCAATGGTCGGATCCCTTGAACTCGCATCTTCATCTTGAGGTAGGCGAGGGGGAACCGCCATGAACTTGGCCAAAGCAGGTCGGCCAAGCAGGCGTGGTACGGGCTTCCAAGTCTACCACCGAACCAGACTGCTCCCGCGGAAGTGATCTTTGTCCCGAAGAGGACGCCTATCGAATTTTGCCGATTGGTGAGGAGGAGAGGCCGGTACAATTCCATGGAATACCGTGCGCGGTTGCTCTGCAGCTGCCTTCGCCGATTCCAAGCTTCTCCATGGTGTCCTTGTACAGATGTTTATGCTGCTGCCTCCGCTTATCGTGACTCATGAGAAACGGGCGACCCGCCTATCAATGGCCAAGGTCGCACCTAGAACCAAGGCGAGGAGCCCGGCTCGCATCACCTCTGGGTGATCTGCCCGACTCAACCGATAGGCTTCTCGACCAATGCATGAACTCAGAGCTTCGCCATCGCGTTGACTTCTTGCCGCTGTTGGCGCCGCTGCCCGATCATCTTCCAGATCGGTGAACACTACGATGCTCCGTGCTCTTCCGGGAACTCGCTTGGACTACGCCGATGGCCGAGCCGCCGCTGCCGGGCGGCGGCGGCGGCGGCGTCTCTGCAGCGCGGAGGGCAAGGCCGCTCCTTTGGCGATCCCGACGAGCCAGTGGCACTTTCTGGTGGTGTGGTTCGACGGCTTCGCGCCGCTGTGAAACTTGCAAGGACCATCCAGAGTCTGCTCATAGGAGAAAGCCGGCAACCAGTTGGACTTGCCGCCTTTCTGCCGCTTGGCCGGAGGCTGCCCTTCCGGTTGCTGATCTTCCACTGCCGCGACCTGCCGACTGTTGGAAGTCGGCTGTGGGGCTTTACGCTTGTTGTCGTTCTATTGCTGTCGCCGGCTGGCGTCTCCAGCCGGGGTTCTGGGAGCCTGGGGAGTCACTTTGCCAGCCGCATTGACTTGGATCTCCGTCTTCATAGAGGAGTCGGCCGTGGCATACTTGTCTGCTATGACTAGCAGTTCGTCGAGGGTTTCGGGCTCGTCGCAGAGGAGCTTGTGCTTGAGGAGGGTGCCCTCTCGGCACCCGGCCGTGAAGTACTCGATGGCCTGCACCTCGCACGCCGCAGGAGTTTCGGTTCGCCCAGCCGCGCGTGAGGTAGTCGCGTGTTGATTCTTCGTGGCCTTGCATGCACAAGGAGAGCTGGCGCGCTTGGGAGGTCGCTTATACGCGCGGTGAAGTTGCGAATGAAGGCTTCAAAGTGAAGTCGACCCAGCTTGTTGATGCTGCGGGGCTTCAGTTGTTCAGCCATGTCCGGCCGTGCCTCGAGCATGAGAGGAACATACTTTACGGCGACTCGCTTGTTGCCGTTGGCGATGTTGACGGCTGTGGAGTAGTCTATCAGCCAATCCTCCGGCTTCACGGAGCCGGTGTACTTGGGCGTATCTCGGGGGAGCGTGAACCCTTTGGGGAAGGACTCGTCTCTGATGCGGGGCCAGAAGCAAGGCGGACCCAACTCATCTTCTTCTTCTAACGCCAGGGATCGGTGGAGTCGGTCGATCCGGTGGCGGGCGCTATTCTTCTCCGACTCCTCTCGGCGCCAAGGCGACCTCCGAGAGTCGGATGCTCAACAGCGGCGGAGAAACTCGCCGCTCTCTTGGGCGGGAGGCAGATAATCGCCCTGCCGCTTCCACGGCTCGGGCGGCCGCCTTGGTCGCGCCGATGGTGATGCGAGTCCGCTGTGACTAGCAGCCGCTCTTCTTTTCTTCCGCGGACTCCGCTTAGTCGGCGTCCGGAGGTCGCGCTTTGGTCTCGGCGAGGGGTAAGTCGTCGTTCGGCTGCTGCTGCTGCGTTGCGCGCAGCGCCGCCGCGCTTCGCGCAGCAACCGCGTCGAGGAGCTGCTGGACTCGCTCCGTTATTACACGGCGCTCTTCGCCTTCGAGGTTCTTCAGCTCTTCGGTCGCCACTTTTGCGGCGCGGATGTTCTCCGCAGGGGTGGCGTACACAGGGCGTTTCGCCCCGAACAAATCGGCGATGGCTGCGCCGCGCTCTCGGACCGCACCTAGACGGCTCGGCCCAGTCGGAGCCGGCGAGCCGCCTATAGCACGATCCACCTCGCGCTGGTATGCTTCGGACAAGCGTCTCATGCTTGCCAACTTCTTGGCGCCTTCGATGATCTGAAGGCGGCGTTCTTCCAGCATCTCTGCGTCCGCGTCCTCTGGGATGGGCGCGCTGTTCTTGCGGGGCGGCGCAGCGCGGTCTCGGCATTTTCTCCGGAGTGCTCGCCGTGACCGATGACGAGCACCTCCGTGACGGCCCTTCCCCCGCTCTCCTCGTACGGAAGTGGCTCGTCGTAGACCACCACGTTGGTGGGGAAGATATCAAGCGATACGGCGTTGGAGTCGACCAGCATCGGGTCGGAAGAGCCTACGGACTCCAAATCCACGGCGGGCTCGCCGGCGACGTGGAGTTGGTCGAGGAGGCCCGCGAGAAGGTTCTCGGGGCCACCCGCGCCTGCGCTCGGCGCAGGCTCGTCGGAGAGGCGCACCTCACCGATGAGTTCGGCGAGGCCGCTCGCGGCGCAGGCGGCTTCGGCGCCATGCAGCGTGTCGATGCAGACTCCATCTGCCGAGCCGGGCTGGCTGCGCTCACCAGGGAGGAAAAGGGTTCCCGTCCAGAACAGATCTCCGGACGACGGTGCACCTTGCCCCACGGTGGGCGCCAAATGTCGGGGGTTGGATGCGACATATGCCAACGGGTGGCTTATCATGGTGGGGGCGAGTAGAGCGTCGCCGGTGCATGGAAACGGATGAGGCGCAGACATGCACGCCGGCGAATCTTACCCAGCTTCGGGGCTCTTCGGGGAGATAACACCCCATCGCTGCTCATGGGTCTCCGCATGATCACTATGGTATGATAGTACAGAGGTGCTCCTTGAGCTGTTTTTGGGAAGGTGAAGGAGCAAGGCTAGCTCTTTCCCTCTTGCTATGTGTCTAAAACCTATCCAAGGCCGAACCCTTTGCATGGGTGCCCCGGGGGGTTTATATAGGCCTACCCCCCGGGGGTACAACGGTAATCCGACTGGGCGTGGCCCCAGCCATCGGGCCTCTCGCAGCTGTCCTCCTGCTAGCCTCGGGGCCGCCGATCGGCGGGCCTCATGGACAGCGTAACATCAGGCAAAGACTCTTGATGACGCAGGCTAGGTCATGGGGTCGTGGGAACAATGCCGCCGTCTGCAGGCGATCACTGTCGCCACTCCCCGTCCAATCTGGTTTATGGCTTGTGGGGCCCTGGCCGGGAGGCGGCCGACTCTGGGGAGGCCGACTCCCGCAGGGCCGTCTTCGGGCTCTCCGGCCATCTTCTTCTCTCTCACTGACGGGGGCCAGGCGATCTCTGGGCCGTACATGCCGCCGTCGTGGGCACAGTGCCTCGTGCACTATGGCTGAAGTCAGGGGAGGCATGGCAACAGTGCCGCGCCCCACCGGAGATCCCCTGGTGACGCGGCTCACTGTAGCCATGCCTTCCTCCCGTGGGTTTTGAGGGGACGGCCACGTCGGGGCCGTACCCTGCGTCGGTCTTCGTGAAAGGTCGCGGGCCGACCCTCATAGTCGGCCCCCTGAAAGGTCGCAAGCCCGGAGTCGGCTTGCTTTGGAGTCGCCACTTGGGATTCGGCTCTCCAAGGTCGCCACCGGGACTCGCGACCTCGAGGGTTGCCATCCGAGACGCTGCGCCGAGGGGCGCAGCTTGCCCGATGTCTCGAAAGATCTTGGGACCCGGGTCGGCCTACCCGTGGCCCATTACTCCGACACTCGCCAACACTACCTCGCTCTTCCCTTGATATGGAGGATCCCTGCCAAAGCAGCTAAGAATAAAAATCATAAAAAGGATATTGTTTCAACAATCACCCAGCTGCAATATGCAAATTGACGCTTTCATGGCCAATAGAGAGATTTCCCAAGTTAGCATCATGCAGCAACTTACAGAATACTGAATCAAGTTGTCCATGTGTTATCATGTTGTCTTTCTGAACCTGTAGTCAGAGAATTCAGGATCCCTCTTGAAAAATCTACAAATTAGCTCATCTCACAACAACAATTGGTAACCTATGACACCATACAATATGCTGCCATGAGTAGGGTAGATCTGAATACCTAGAATTGGGAAGGCCCCGTCCCCTCCATACCTTGGAGGGATTGATTGATTTTAGCAACCAAGACAAATTGGTGTTGCGCCTGATGAGAAGAAATGATCTAGCTGATCATACATTGAAGTCGGAAGGAGGAAGTGGAGACGGTGGCTCAGATCTATGGCTTGGCGTCACCAGAACCCACGACCGGACGCCTCGCAGTCCCCTGCCACGCGATCCCCAGAGCCCCCACGGCCGCATACAATGCCGCGTTGGCTGCCGGAGCCCGGCCTTCCATACCGGCGGCGTCGCAACACGGACGGGATGGCTGGCCTCGCAAGAAGGAGAGATCCAATGTCACCGCCGCTCAGGGGCACGACTCTGCGCCAAGGGTCGGGCTGAAGGAAATATGCCCTAGAGGCAATAATAAAGTTATTATTTATTTCCTTATATCATGATAAATGTTTATTATTCATGTTAGAATTGTATTAACTGGAAACATGATACATGTGTGAATACCTAGACAAATATAGTGTCACTAGTATGCCTCTACTTGACTAGCTCGTTAATCAAAGATGGTTAAGTTTCCTATCCATAGACATGAGTTGTCATTTTATTAATGGGATCACATCATTAGAAGAATGATGTGATTGACTTGACCCATTCCGTTAGCTTAGCACTTGATCGTTTAGTATGTTGCTATTACTTTCTTCATGACTTATACATGTTCCTATGACTATGAGATTATGCAACTCCCGTTTACCGGAGTAACACTTTATGTGCTACCAAACGTCACAACGTAACTGGGTGATTATAAAGGAGCTCTACAGGTGTCTCCGAAGGTACATGTTGGGTTGGCGTATTTTGAGATTAGGATTTGTCACTCCGATTGTCGGAGAGGTATCTCTGGGCCCTCTCGGTAATGCACATCACTATAAGCCTTGCAAGCAATGTAACTAATGAGTTAGTTACGGAATGATGCATTACATAATGAGTAAAGAGACTTGCCGGTAACGAGATTGAACTAGGTATTGGATACCGACGATCGAATCTCGGGCAAGTAACATACCGATGACAAAGGGAACGACGTATGTTGTTATGCGGTTTGACCGATAAAGATCTTCGTAGAATATGTGGGAGCCAATATGAGCATCCAGGTTCCGCTATTGGTTATTGACCGAGAATAGTTCTAGGTCATGTCTACATTGTTCTCGAACCCGTAGGGTCCGCACGCTTAAGGTTTCGGCGATGCTTATATTATGAGTTTATGAGTTTTGATGTACCGAAGGAGTTCGAGTCCCGGATGAGATCGGGACATGACGAGGAGTCTCGAAATGGTCGAGACGTAAAGATCGATATATTGGACGACTATATTCGAGTTCGGAAAGATTCCGAGTGATTCGGTTTTTTCGAGTACCGAGAGTTACGGAATTCGCCGGGAGTATATGGGCCTTATTGGGCCATACGGGAATAGAGGAGAGAGGCCAAAGGAAGGAGGCGCGCAGCCCCCTCTGGTCCGAATTGGACAAGGGTGCAGCCCCTTTCCTTCCTCCTCTCCCCTCTTCCCCTTCTCCTACTCCAACAGGAAGGAGGGAGTCCTACTCCCGTGGGAGTAGGACTCCCTTGGCGCGCCTCCTAGGCCGGCCGCCTCCCCCTTGCTCCTTTATATACGGGGCAGGGGGCACCTCTAGGCACAACAACAATTGATCCCTTGGATCTCTTAGCCGTGCAGCGTGCCCCTCCACCATAATCCACCTCGATAATATCGTAGCGGTGCTTAGGCGAAGCCCTGCATCGGTAGTACATCAAGATCGTCACCACGCTGTCGTGCTGACGGAACTCTCCCTCGACACTCGGCTGGATCGGAGTTCGAGGGACGTCATCGAGCTGAACGTGTGCTAGAACTCGGAGGTGCCGTGGTTTCGGTGCTTGATTGGTCGGGCCATGAAGACGTACGACTACATCAACCGCGTTGTTCTAACGCTTCCGCTTTCTATCTACAAGGGTACGTGGACACACTCTCCCCTCTCGTTGCTATGCATCACCATGATCTTGCGTGTGCATAGGAATTTTTTTGAAATTACTACGTTCCCCAACAGTGGCATCCGAGCCTAGGTTTTATGCGTTGATGTTATATGCACGAGTAGAACACAAGTGAGTTGTGGGCGATACAAGTCATACTGCTTACCAGCATGTCATACTTTGGTTCGGGCGGTATTGTTGGATGAAGCGCCCGGACCGACATTACGCAGACGCTTACGCGAGACTGGTTTTATCGCCATGCTTTGCACATAGGTGACTAGCGGTGTCGGTTTCTCCAACTTTAGTTGAACCGAGTGTATACGCCCGTCCTTGCGAAGGTTAAAACAGCACCAACTTGACGAACTATCGCTGTGGTTTTGATGCGTAGGTAAGAACGGTTCTTGCTCAGCCCGTAGCAGCCACGTAAAACTTGCAACAATAAAGTAGAGGACGCCTAACTTGTTTTTGCAGGCATGTTGTGATGTGATATGGTCAAGACATGATGAGATATAAGTTGTTGTATGAGATGATCATGTTTTGTTGAAGTTATCGCAATCGCGTAAGCCCTATGGTTGTCTCTTTGTTGCAAAAGATGCAAGTAATTGCTTTACTTTATCGCTATGTGATAGCAATAGTTGCAAGAGCAATAGTTGGCGAGATTTACCATGTGACGACACATTGATATAGATCAAGATGATGAAGATCATGGTGTCGTGCCAGTGACGATAGAGATCATGACAGTACTTTGGAGATGGAGATCAAAGGCGCAAGATGATCATGGCCATATCATGTCACATATTTTGAGTGCATATGATGTTTATCTGTTATACATCTCATTCTATTTTGTTTGACGGTAGCATTTTAAGATGATCTCTCACTAATTATCAAGAAGTGTTCTCCCTGAGTATGCACCATTGCGAAAGTTCTTCGTGCCGAGACACCACGTGATGATCAGGTGTGATAGGCTCTACGTTCAAATACAACAGGTGCAAAACAGTTGCACACGCGAATACTCAAAGTTAAACTTGACGAGCCTAGCATATACAGATATTGCCTCGGAACACGGAGACTGAAAGGTCGAACGTGAATCATATAGTAGATATGATCAACATAGTGATGTTCACCATTGAAAACTACTCCATCTCATGTGATGATCGGACATGGTTTAGTTGATTTGGATCACGTGATCACTTAGATGACTAGAGAGATGTCTGTCTAAGTGGGAGTTCTTAAGTAATATGATTAATTGAATTTAAATTTATCATGAACTTAGTCCTTGTAGTATTTTGCAAATTATGATGTAGATCAATAGCTTGCGTTGTTACTTTCGTATGTTTATTTTGATATGTTCCTAGAGAAAATTGTGTTGAAAGATGTTAGTAGCAATGATGCGGATTGGATCCATGATCTGAGGTTTATCCTCATTGCTACACAGAAGAATTATGTGCTTAATGCACCGCTAGGTGACAGACCTATTGCAGGAGCAGATGCAGACGTTATGAACGTTTGGCTAGCTCAATATGATGACTACTTGATAGTTTAGTGCACCATGCTTAACGGCTTAGAATCGGGACTTCAAAGATGTTTTGAATGTCATGGACCATATGAGATGTTCCAGGAATTGAAGTTAATATTTCAAGCAAATACCCGAGTTGAGAGATATGAAGTCTCCAACAAGTTCTATAGCTAAAAGATGGAGGAGAATCGCTCAACTAGTGAGCATGTGCTCAGATTGTCTGGGTACTTCAATCGCTTGAATCAAGTGGGAGTTAATCTTCCTGATAAGATAGTGATTGGCAGAGTTCTCTAGTCACCAACACCAAGTTAGTGGAACTTCGTGATGAACTATAATGCAAGGGATGACGAAAACGATTCCCAAGCTCTTCGTGATGTTGAAATCAACGAAGGTAGAAATCAAGAAAGAGCATCAAGTGTTGATGATTGACAAGACCACTAGTTTCAAGAAAAGGGCAAAGGGAAAGAAAGGGAAACTTCAAGTAGAATGGCAAACAAGTTTTCACTCCCGTGAAGAAGACCAAAGCTGGACCAAAGCCTGAAACTGAGTGCTTACACTACAAAGGAAATAGTCACTGGAAGCAGAAATGCCCTGAATATTTGGTGGATAAGAAGGATGGCAAAGTGAACAAGGGTATATTTGATATACATGTTATTGATGTGTGCCTTACTAGTGTTTATAGTAAACCCCTGAGTATTTGATACTTGTTCGGTTGCTAAGATTAGTAACTCGAAACAGGAGTTACATAATAAACAGAGACTAGTTGAGGGGAAGTAACGATGAGTGTTGGAAATAGTTCCAAGATTGATATGATTATCATCACACACTCCCTATATTTTCGAGATTAGTGTTAAACCTAAATAAATGTTATTTAGCGTTTGCATTGAGCATGAATATGATTTGATCATGTTTATTGCAATACGGTTATTCATTTAAAGTCAGAGAATAATTGTTATTCTGTTTACATGAATAAAGCCTTTGATGGTCATACACCCAATGAAAATAGTTTGTTGGATCTCGATCATAGTGATACACATATTCATAAATATTGATGCCAAAAGATGCAAAGTTAATAATGATAGTGCAATTTATTTGTGGCACTCGCCGCTTGGGTCATATCGGTGTAAAGCGATGAAGAAACTCCATAAAGATGGATTTTCGAATCACTTGGTTATGAATCATTTGATGCTTGCGAACCATGCCTTTTGGGCAAGATGACTAAAACTCCGCTTCTCCGAACAATGGAACAAGCTACCGACTTATTGGAAATAATACATACCGATGTATGCGATCCAATGAGTGTTGATGCTCATGGCAAGTATCATTATTTTCGACCTTCACAGATGATTTGAGCAGATATGGGTATATCTACTTGATGAAACATAAGTCTGAAATAGTTGAAAGGTTCAAACTATTTCAGAGTGAAGAGGAAAAATCATCGTAACAAGAAAATAAAGTTTCTTCGATCTGATCGTGGAGGAGAATATTTGAGTTATGAGTTTGGCCTTCGTATAAAACAATGTGGAATAGTTTCACAACTCACGCCACCTGGAACACCACAACGTTATGGTGTGTCCGAACATCATAACCACACTTTATTGGATATAGTGCGATCTATGATGTCTCTTACTGATTACCACTATTGTTTTGGGGTTATGCATTAGAGACAGCTGCATTCACGTTGAAAGGGCACCATCTAAATCCGTTGAGACGACACCATATGAACTATGGTTTAGCAAGAAACCCAAGTTGTCGTTTCTTTAAATTTGGAGTTGCGATGCTTATATGAAAAAGTTTTTCAACCTGATAAGCTCGAACCCAAATCGGAGAAGTGCGTCTTCATAGAATACCCAAAGGAAACTGTTGGGTAATCCTTCTATCACAGATCCGAAGGCAAAATATTCATTGCTAAAAATGGATCCTTTCTAGAGAAGGAGTTTCTCTCGAAAGAAGTGAGTGGGAGGAAAGTAAAGCTTGATAAGGTAATTTGTACCTTCTCCCGAATTGGAAAGTAGTTCATCACAGAAATCAGTTCCAGTAATTCCTACACCAATTAGTGAAGAAGCTAATGATATTGATCATGAAACTTCAGATCAAGTTTCTACTGAACCTTGTAGGTCTACCAGAGTAAGATCCGCACTAGAGTGGTACGGTAATCCTATTCTGGAAGTCATGTTACTTGACCATGATGAACCTACGAACTATGAGGAAGCGATGATGAGCCCAGATTTCGCAAAATGGCTAGAGGCCATGAAATCTGAGATGGGATCCATGTATGAGAACAAAGTATGGACTTTGGTTGACTTGCCCGATGATCGGCAAGCCATTGAGAATAAATGGATCTTTAAGAAGAAGACTGACGCTGATGGTAATGTAATCGTTTATAAAGCTCGACTTGTTGCGAAAGGTTTTCGACAAGTTCAAGGGGTTAACTACGATGAGACTTTCTCACCCGTAGCGATGCTTAAGTCTATCCGAATCATGTTAGCAATTGCCACATTTTTTGAAATCTGGCAAATGGATGTCAAAATTGCATTCCTTAATGGTTTTCTTAAAGAAGAGTTGTATATGATGCAACCAGAAGGTTTTGTCAATCCTAAAGGCGCTAACAAAATGTGCAAGCTCCAGTGATCCATCTATGGACTGGTGCAAGCATCTCGAGTTGAATATACGCTTTGATAAATTGATCAAAGCATATAGTTTTATACAGATTTGTGGTGAAGCCTCAGATTTACAAGAAAGTGAGTGGGAGCACTACAAGATTTCGATAAGTATATGTGAATGACATATTGTTGATCGAAAATAATGTAGAATTATTCTGCAAAGCATAAAGGAGTGTTTTGAAGGAGTTTTTCAAAGAAAGACCTCAGTAAAAGCTACTTACATATTGAGCATCAAGATCTTTTGATATAGATCAAGACGCTTGATAAGATTTTCAATGAGTACATACCTTGACAAGATTTTGAAGTAGTTCAAAATGGAACACTCAAAGAAAGAGTTCTTGCCTGTGTTGCAAAGGTTTGAAAGTCATTCCTATGCATCACCATAGGTTCTATAAAAGTATTCCATGCTATGGACCAGACCTATTGTATACTCTGCTCTGGTTTGGCAAGGGAGTACAATAGTGATCTAGGAGTAGATCACTGGACATTGGTCAAAATTATCCTTAGTGGAATAAGGATATGTTTCTCAATTATGGAGGTGACAAAAGGTTCGTCGTAAAAGGTTACATCGATACAAGTTTTGGCACTGATCTAGATGACTCTAAGTCTTAATATGGATACATATTGAAAGTGGGAGCAATTAGCTAGAGTAGCTCCGTGCAGAGCATTGTAGACATAGAATATTTGCAAAATACATACGGCTCTGAATGTGACCGACCCGTTGACTAAGCTTCTCTCACGAGCAAAACATGATCACACCTTAGTACTCTTTGGGTGTTAATCACATAAGCGATGTGAACTGGGTGTTGGTCACATGACGATGTGAACTATGGGTGTTAATCATATACAAATATGAATATTGGTGTTAAATCACATGGTGATGTGAACTAGATTATTGACTCTAGTGCAAGTGGGAGACTGAAGGAAATATGCCCTAGAGGCAATAATGAAGTTATTATTTATTTCCTTATATCATGATAAATATTTATTATTCATGTTAGAATTGTATTAACCAGAAACATGATACATGTGTGAATACATAGACAAATATAGTGTCACTAGTATGCCTCTACTTGACTAGCTCGTTAATCAAAGATGGTTAAGTTTCCTATCCATAGACATGAGTTGTCATTTGATTAATGGGATCACATCATTAGAAGAATAATGTGATTGACTTGACCCATTCCGTTAGCTTAGCACTTGATCGCTTAGTATGTTGCTATTGCTTTCTTCATGACTTATACATGTTCCTATGACTATGAGATTATGCAACTCCTGCTTACGGAGGAACACTTTGTGTGCTACCAAACGTCACAACGAATCGGGTGATTATAAAAGAGCTCTACAGGTGTCTCCGAAGGTACATGTTGGGTTGGCGATTTCGAGATTAGGATTTGTCACTCCGATTGTCGGAGAGGTATCTCTGGGCCCTCTCGGTAATGCACATCACTATAAGCCTTGCAAGCAATGTAACTAATGAATTAGTTACGGAATGATGCATTACATAACGAGTAAAGAGACTTGCCGTAACGAGATTGAACTAGGTATTGATACCGACGATCGAATCTCGGCAAGTAACATACCGATGACAAAGGGAACAACGATGTTGTTATGCGGTTTGACCGATAAAGATCTTCGAGAATATGTGGGAGCCAATATGAGCATCCAGGTTCCGCTATTGGTTATTGACCAAGAATAGTTCTACGTCATGTCTACATTGTTCTCGAACCCGTAGGGTCCGCACGCTTAAGGTTCCGGCGATGCTTATATTATGAGTTTATGAGTTTTGATGTACCGAAGGAGTTCGAGTCCCGGATGAGATCGGGACATGACGAGGAGTCTCAAATGGTCGAGACGAAAGATCGATATATTGACGACTATATTCGAGTTCGAAAGATTCCGAGTGATTCGGTTTTTTCGAGTACCGAGAGTTACGGAATTCGCCGGGAGTATATGGGCCTTATTGGGCCATACGGGAATAGAGGAGAGAGGCCAAAGGAAGGAGGCGCGCAGCCCCCTCTGGTCCGAATTGGACAAGGGTGCGGCCCCTTTCCTTCCTCCTCTCCCCTCTTTCCCCTTCTCCTACTCCAACAGGAAGGAGGGAGTCCTACTCCCGGTGGGAGTAGGACTCCTCTTGGCGCGCCCCTCCTAGGCCGGCCGCCCCTCCCCCCTTGCTCCTTTATATACGGGGGCAGGGGGGCACCTCTAGGCACAACAACAATTGATCCCTTGGATCTCTTAGCCGTGTGCGGTGCCCCCCTCCACCATAATCCACCTCGATAATATCGCAGCAGTGCTTAGGCGAAGCCCTGCGTCGGTAGTACATCAAGATCGTCGCCACGTCGTCGTGCTGACGGAACTCTCCCTCGACACTCGGTTGGATCAGAGTTCGAGGGACGTCATCGAGCTGAATGTGTGCTAGAACTCGGAGGTGCCGTAGTTTCGGTGCTTGATCGGTCGGGCCGTGAAGACGTACGACTACATCAACCGCGTTGTTCTAACGCTTCCGCTTTCGGTCTACGAGGGTACGTGGACACACTCTCCCCTCTCGTTGCTATGCATCACCATGATCTTGCGTGTGCGTAGGAAATTTTTTGAAATTACTACGTTCCCCAACACGGGCCTCCTCATTGCCGTCGTTCTCGAGCGGTCGCGGTGGGAGATTGGGGAGCGCTGAGACAAGGGGAGAAGAAATGGGAGGAGGCGGCTGCACGAGTGGGAAAGGAAGAGGGGAGGAGACGTCTGTGCGAAGGCAACAAAGACGACGACGCCCAAAGGAGACAAAAAAACAATGCTAATACGGCACGCTGACATCGCTCAGCACGAGGCAGAGGTACATCCCACCTGCACGTACTCAACTCGGGTGCGCACGATGCCTCCAACGCCCCATGCGCACAACCAACCGGTGCCTTCCAGCTAGCGACGCACTACACCAGGAACTGGTCCGATGAAGTCGATTGGCCAGGCGCAGATCTCTCTTCCGGTTGGCTCCCATAACAGTTCGCCCGATGAAACAATGCTTCCTGCCAATGTGGACGTTGTGAGGGTGCGCCCTTCGCGCGACGGTTAATGGGTTTGATGCCAGCTTTGTGGAGAGCATGAACGCTGCCAGCGTGGGGTTGTTGCCAGAGATCATACGGGCCAAGTCATCCTTTTTTCTTGGGATTTTATTGTCGTGCACTTGTGTTCATGAAGCGGAGATTCGTGCGTGCCTTGCTGGGCTCTATGTCGGTATCAGTCTCAGTAAAACCGTTATTGTAGAATTTGATAGCTCTTTTGTGGTCTCCTTTCTTGCAAATGATTTTCTTGACAGGTCCCTTTTTGTTGATTTTAAGAGGGAAGCACGAAGCATTATAAAGCTTATGAATAATTTCAAGATCATCAAGATCAATCACCAAGCTAACATGGTGGCTCATGAGATTGCCAACTTTAGTTTTGACAATAGGACAGACGGTCTTCTTAAAGATGGAATAAAGTTTTCCCGCCAAGACCCCGTATCGGCAGTGCTTTTTGCGTTGTCGGAGGATAGATGGAGGTTTACCTCCGGCAAATCTCACGGGATTTGCTTGGCGTTTGTTATTGTTCGTTCGTGTGTCTACAGGTTAGATCCTTTCTATCTACGCTTCTCTTAGCCGGTGGCGGGTTGTTGTTCTGGTACGCTAATCTTATAGGGCATTAACACGACGACTTCTCGACTGTTTGCTACAACAAGGTTTGACCAACTCCGGTGTGGGAGGGCAATGACGGCGACGCGCCTTCACTCGTTTCAGTGCTTGTAGTCGTCGCTAGGTGGTCTGCAGACATGAATGTTTTTTTTTATTTCTGATGTGCTTTATACTACCTTGATAGTTGATGAATAGATCTAAAGTTTTTTCCGAAAAATTAAAGTAAATTCTTAAGATGTTGTGTCGACCCATCTCGAAGGTGCTCATAGGAATAAAAATATATATTATCATACTATATTTTATCTGATGGGCATTTAGCTACGTAGAGTCGGTCTTGTTTTCATACGGAGCCCGACCCAAACGGATCCACCGACCGACTCAAAAAAAAAAGTCCCCCGTCTCGTCCTCTGTTCGTGAGCACCGATGTGCAGCCACTCCGGCGGGCGGCGGCGTTGCACGGCGACTCCAGCGGCTCCGGAGGCGCGGAGACCCCAGCCACCAGGAAGCAACCGCGGGAGGCTCGGCTACTCCGGCACTACAGGCGCCGCTATTGCCCCAGCACCACGGGCCCGGCGGAAGTAACCGAATCTACCTACCAATTGCATCTGTCCTTTCAATTTCGGTCCAGCCTTGGCTCGCTCCGCTAACCCTAGCTTTGCATTCGTATCTGTTCCCGGCCGGCGCCCACAAAGGGACTCCCTCTGACTGGATGTCCAAATGTGGAAGAGAAGAGTTCATCCTGAAGCAGTCAGCGACATCTCTGAATCCGGGCAAATATTCAGTGGAATGCCCAAGGAATGGCAAGGATATGAAGGTTGCTTCTCTGTTCTTTAATGTTCAGAGCCAAGTCGTATATCATATGACTGATGTCTGGTTCAAGCAACTTACTGACTTTAGTATGTTTGGACAGGTGAAAGACTGGCGTTTCTTCATGTGGCTGGACAAGTACTTGGACATGGTCGAGGAAATTTGGATGATAAATGTGCTCATCATGAGCAATGTGTCTGCTCGTAGCTTCTCACGAGAAATGCAGCGACGCATTGATGCTACGAGAGCTGAGATTGATGCTACGAGGGCTCAAATTGATGCTATTAGGGTTGAGAATGCAGAAGCACTCGATCGACGTATGGAGAAGTTGGCCTTCCAAAATGTGAAGCTTCAGGTTTTACTGTACTTTCTTTTCGCCATTCTTCTTCTAGTGTTTCTAGCGAAGCTAGTGAAGTAGAACGTGCAATGGATCGTGGTCACTTTGTTGAATGGGACAGACATGTCGGACTGGTTGGTTCTGTTGAGATATGTAGAGTTTAGAGAAATTGCAAGTTTACCAAGGGGTGTGACCTTCATTTCACGTGGCATTACTAGGCTCAGAATTTTGAAATTATTCAAGTAATTAGACATGGCAGATGACCAAGTTGGCAAAGAAAACAAGGGCGTATGATCTATGGCGAACTAAAATAGGGCATATGACCCCTGCAAACTGACTGATTCCGTATTCTCAACAACGAAAAATGAGTAAATTGGTACTTTGGCAAGTATTAATAAGCTAATTGTCAAATCGAAATGTCGCTTCATTTATCAACAAAATACGTTGTTACAGGGCCCTTCTAAGTTCAAACAGTATGTGTTTATTTTTGTTATTGTTGCAGCTTTGTGTTCCCTCCAAGAGAACACCAAATTATATCAAAGAGATGAGAGGTACTTATTTAGTTTTATGAATTTTTACGGTATGTGTTTTCAACTGGTCTAGCCTTTGATAAGATATGCAACTTCTTATGCAGATTAAACCTTTCTCCATGTTTATGTTTCACTTATTTTTACATGCTGAACTGGAAAGTAAATAAAGAACTAGTGCAGGCATCACAGTTTGAGGCAGAGGTTCTATGTTACCCAAAGCCAAAGATTCTTTGTGATTATTTGTCACGGAGACAAGCAGAATGTGAGTTATTCCTCCTAAAAGAGCAGATCTTGAACTAATCGAAAGTATTTAGGAACTTGTCAACCGGCATGTAATATCTGAATTTAGTTGTTCAATTTCAGCAGTACACATGCTTTAAATTTATTGCTTGTTTAGCAGTATGCCGTGACGAATACTTATTAATGCCAGTGTCCCCTTTTCTTAATGGTATCCTGTTGCAAGGGCTTGACTGCTCTCTAGTAGTTAGAACATACCATAAGAAAATGAGCTAACTCCTTGCACATGCTAATTCACAGGCCACAACAGAGACCAGTACAACACATGGTTTTGGATACTAGTGAAGTCCGGAAAAGGCGAAGGTGAAGACGAAGCTCATGAGATACTGAAGGTCTTATGTCAACATCTACATGATCTAATATCCCAGTCCTTTCTTCTGTTATCTACAGCCTCTAACTGTAGTGTTTTCTCTGAAGGGAACATTATCAACGGACAAGAACGATTTGCTCTTTCAGCGGTTTTGATGAACTACAACAACGACCCGGGGATGTTCCTGAAGGGTTCGTGTACTTGCCAGCAAAAGGTATTCTGTCCATCTATCATCCGAGAGATGTTTTTCAACAACAATGAGAAGTACTGATATGATGAGAAGAAGATGATTCTCGTAGCTTGCACCAGTTTCTCCGCTAATGGCCTACAGTGCAGGTGGTCCAAACCACAACGTCGAACTTGCTTAACCGCCTAAATCTCCCCTAATCTGCTTAGACCGATTTTGATCTCGGTTCTGTTTTCTTCTTTCTCCTCTCCTCTCTCTCGCCAGCCATGGTTCTCTTCAGCCCATGCCCTGTTAAGAGGCAACTTGCTGCCGCTGGTGCTCATACATCCGCCTCGCAGTGAGCGGCGGCACTTCCTCACCTCTCCCACTCATCCTCGCACACCCCGCCGCCATCGCTCCTGCAATTGGTGACGCTGGCTGCAGCAAAGCTGCTCGCCGCCACGGTTGTGCTTTCCCAGCTCTCTTGCTCGTCTGAACTCCCCATGACGTGACCTGTTCTTCCCACCGGTTCCGAGCTCCTGGTATTTCATCTTCAACCGGCTACATCTCCTGTGTTGGATGTCATGTGGAGTTGTTTTGAAGAAAACTGGACTGAAAGCCAGTTTAACTGGGTTAGGGGTGGGGGTGATTCCACCTGAATTGTATTCATTTGCCTATGAGGCTTTGCAGCCTAACAGGGGACACGGGAGGAGAAGAGATAAAAGAAAACAACGAGCACCGACAGAACACCTCACAGGGGGAACAGGGGGGACAAAGAGGGAAAACACAACACAAACAAAAGCACCACCAGTGTAGTTGAACGACATCGGCCAACCGAGACCAAGCCAAGACACTGCACCGTCGACGCCATCGAAGGGCATCGCGCACCGAGACTGCACAACGCCGCGACACCACCTGTGTCGTGGGGTACATTCGAAAGGACACGCAAGGCCGAGACGGTGCCACGGCACCTGTGCGCCGCCGGCGAAGTCGAAGGGCATCGCCTGGCAGACCCAACCAAGACACTGTACCGTCGACGCAATCGAAGACGACACGCTTCCGAGACTACACAACGCCGCGGCACCACCTGTACCGTGGGGCGCAGTCGAAAGGTCACGCGAGGACAAGACGGCGCCACGGCACCTGTGTGCCACCGGTGAGGTCGCCGGGACCGCCTAGCAGAGACACACGAAGGAGCACTCGAGCAGGACCCATAAGAACACTAACGAGAATGGAGATCCCGTCAGGAAGGAAAGACGGTCAGCCCCAAGCCACGGCCCTCCCGGGTGGGAGGAAGCCGCATCCATGGCCGCCACAGCGAAGCCATGAAGCTCGACAACCCGACGGACAAGCGTCCATCCAGACTGACAACAAGACACGGGGGACCTCTCCGACCGTCCACGGCTGCACCCCACGTGGAGAGCAAGCCGCATCCATGGCCGCCATCTGCCTGCCAAGGACCCGCCGACCGGTGCAAACGCAACAGGCCGATAGATGATAGAAGAGCTGACCAATGGCGTCGCCCGGCACCACGCCGGCCTACACCACACCGGGAAGCCCAAGGCCACCCATCAAGCACCACCCAACGCCTACGCAGGCAAGCGATAGGGGAAGCCCGAACTTCAGTAGAGAAGAGGAACGGGGGCGCCCCACAATGGATCCGAGTCGGACCCGGCCGGATTCGGCCGCGCACGCCGTAGCACGCCCGGGCAGTGACAGATCTGGGGCGAGCCCAATGGAGCGCCGCCGCCTGGGAACCACCCCCCGTACCGCGCAGAGGCCCCCAACGCCGGACCACCCCGCAGCCGTGGACGCAGGACGGCCGCAAGAACCGAAGCACTGCCGGGAGTAGTCAGTGGCCGCCACGCACGCACCACCACCGAAGCGCCCAAAACGCCGCGGATCTCGCACGAGAGAGCCGACAACCGCGCGAGGAGCGAGACCCGCCGCCGCCGAGGCTTTGCCCAGCGACGTGTGCCGGCGGCGGCAGGGGAGGGAGGGGGTGGAGGGGGCGGCGGCTGGGGTTTCCGCCCGAGCCGCTCCACGGGAGCAACGCGGGGGCGGGGGAGCGGGTCTCGGCTAACTATTTTTTGAGAAGGAATTCGGTTCTTCGCGAGTTTGAGCTTGTGACAACTCAAGTATAGGGGCCAATGCGGACTTCTCTCTTCCAACAAGAATGAGAAGAAGATGGTTTCTCTGCCAATGGCCTAGAGTGCAGTTAGGAGTGTTCGCAGAGGTGGAGGACGGCGGAGATGTGATTTCGCCGGAAAGCGACGGGAGGTAGACATGCCAGATAGTTTTGGAGAATGATACGTTTAACGGGAACCGGAAATGATATGTTTTGAAACGACACGGATGACGGATGGATGAATGAATGGATAATGCGAGGTCGGGCGTTCGATCTCTCGATCTTGGTGTTTAGCCCTCCCGTACGTACTTTTTTTTTCTTCAGGTGATCCCGTGCGTGCGTGCGTGCGGGGATTTTTATTCCGCTGAAACCTCGGTTGGGTCTCGGTCGCTCGCGTGCGTGCGCACCGGCCCATGCGGGCGAGAGAACGCACGGGCTCTGTCGTGGCCATGCGGGCGAGAGAACGCACGGGCTTTGATTAGTCCCACATCGCCCGTCGTGGGTCGGCTCCTCCAGTTTATATACTGCGTTGGCTATCGTGGTATCACCTTCACGGGGACAACAGACTGAGAAAAAAAAAAGAGGGCTTGGAGCCCAGTAAAAGAGAGAAAAGAGGCCCAAGAAAAAAAAAAGGAAAGAGGCCTTTGTGCCAAAAAAGAAGAAAAAGAGGAGCCCAAGGAAAAAAAGAAAAGAAAAGAGGCCTTTAGTGCCCAAAGAGGCCAGAGCCGAAAAATACCCAAGGCCGCGTGCCCATACAAAAAGAGAAAAAACTGTGTGTACCCATGGAAGGTTGTGCTAGACATTAGCACATGGCTTTTTTTTTCTTTTGTAGTTTTTGAACCCTGTGTCCATGTTTTTTTTATATATTTCAACTCTTACATGTCTTTTTCCCCTCACTCTTATATATAATATACTTCTTCTGTTCCTAAATATAAGTCTTTCTAGAGATTCCATTAAGGACTATATACGGAGCAAAATGAGTGAATCTACACTCTGAAAGTTTTTTTTATATAGTTTTCAACCATGTGTCAATGTTTTTATTTTCAGCTCTTATGTGTATCTTTCCGGACTCTTAGTAATTATTGTTCAAAAACTATTTTTATAGTATTTCGGCACAAAATTGACGGCATCAACCGCTAAGAGCATCTGTAATAAATGATTTAGATGCAAAAGTAGCTAATTTTTGCATTTCTGAGGCTCCAAAACCCCTCTTCAACGGATGATGTAGATGCAAAAATAGCTAACTTTTGCATCTTCGAGGCTCCAAAACCCCTCTCCAACAGATGACGAGATGCAATAAAATTACATCTCCGCCCTGGAGATGTAAATGTAAAACACAACACTTTGAGATGCAAATTCGCATCTCCACCTCTAGGAGATGTAAAGTGGAGGCTGCGCGCCAACCGCCCAACTACCTTCATATCCTTTCCGCCCGACAGCTTGCCGCCTGCTCCGCCATCGGCTGATTTGCCCAAATCGACGCCGCCGCTGCCCGCCCCGCCTTGACCCTGTCTGCCTCTCTAGAGTAGCGACGGCTGTCCTCCGCATCCCTCGATTCGATTTCGGCCGCCGCTTTGAATCGAAGCTTCACCGGAGGTCTGGCTACCGTAATGGCCTCCACGGCACGGTCCCGCCTTCTTTTCTGTATGGCTGCGGTCGTCTCCTCTGTCGAGCTGTTGCCGCCGCCCGCACAAGCCACTGTTGAACGGCTACCCAATCCGCAGCCGGCCGATTTCTTCGACCCTGCAAGCAAGGTGTTCGAGAAATTCCCCCAAGGTAAAAAATCGAGCAAACCTGAAGTTTTTTTATTGGGGTTGGAGAGGTAGTTTGACGGTGATTTTCCGCATTGTAGATGAGCTTGTGCAACTCCACTTTCGTGGATTTATTCCTCGTCGGATGAGGAATATGATTTTATCGAAGAAGAGGACATTGATATGTAGTGGCCATGCCCAAGAGGAAGAAGCTGAAGCACTGCGGTTCTGTGTATGGCCGTGAGTTCATCCAGGGAGAACGGGTTGAGGTGCAGAAGAGGTTGATGCGCAACTATTTTGGTTCACCACCCGTTTTTCTAGAGAGGTACTTCTGATGCTGTTTCAGAATGTCCAAAGATAAGAAGGTGTACAATGAAATTAGAGACTCCGACGCGCATTTATCAACTTCAGAAGGATTTGATGGAGGAGTACTAAAATGGCATGGCTAAAGAGCCGATATTTTCATTATTTGTTTGTTGTACTGTGCAAAACTTTGTTGTATTTGTGTTGCATTTGATCTTGCGGATTTGATTAATTATGTAATAATTTTTGATATTGTGGACTTGTGAATTTTTTAAGTTGTTTTCTGGGATGCTTTATTTTAATTTATGCGGTTGTACAGTAGTTGTACAACGTCCGCGCGACTATCGGCAGCTTTTTACATTTCCACTTTGCATTGTCTGTTGCAGTTGTTTTTTTACATCTCCAATATACATCATCTGTTGAAGTTGCTTCTCTTTTAGATGTAAAAACTTTCCTTTTAAGATGTATTTTTTATGTCTCATGTTTTATATCTTCAAATTTGCATCTTTTATTAAAGATGCTCTAAGGCTGGATCGAGGAGGACTTTGCTGCATGACACTCGGATTATTATGGAATTTTCTTCGTGAGAAGGGCGTATTGTTTGGCTGTGGAAGAATATATGCACACTCTGGACGTGGGAGCTACAAATGCTCGGCTGGTCGGCTCTCGCTCAAGGTCGACAAATGTTTTTTCTAATTTTGAACCATGCGTCAACGGAATTTGTTTTTCAACTCTTGCATGCCATTTTTCTTGCTCTTGATATATTGTCTATGAACTTTTTTTACTATATTTTCATTAGTATTTTCACTTGGTTGATGATATCAAGCTTTAAGGCTTGATCGAGGAGGATTTTGTTGCATGGCACTCGGATAATCATGGAATTTTCTCTATGACAAGCGTTTATTGTTTGGCTTTGGAAGAACGGATGCACACTCTCGACGTAACAGCGCCGCACGCAAAGACCATCTAGCCGCTAGCTTTTGTGTGCCTCCCGCTGGCACCTGCGTCGGGCTGCCTCATCTATGTGGCCTTAGAGCATCTCTAGCAGATCCCGTATAATGTCCTGACCCGCAAAATAACCGCCAAAATAAGGGTCTGCTCGTAAAATGCTGCCCGACCAGACCCCACAAACGCGTCGGACCCGCAAAAATTTTTAAGGGGCGCGGTAAAATCCCCTCCCAAACCGGTGAAAACACAGGTTTCCGCCTCGACCCGACAGTGCACTGTATCCTAGGAAAGCGGTTGGCGGGGGGGGCATTTCAGCCCACGCCCTTTCCCCGCCCCTTCCCCCGCCGCCCGCCATTGGTTTCGCCCGTCCGCCGCCGGCGACTCCGGCCAAATCTGCGGGCGGAATGGCACCGCAGGGGCGCCCCTCCCCCTGTTCCACCTAGCCACCGGCTCCCTGGATTCGCTGATCTGAGCCGTCCTAGTCGCCGTCGCCGCCCCGGGATCCACCGTCGAAGAGCCACCGCCCTGGACCGCCGGTGAGTACTTGTGCTTGTGCTTTGGGATGCGGTTTGCATAGTTGGTTAATGTGGCGTTCGTATTTGTGAATTTAGATGGAATTGAGCCCCTGCGATAAGTTTTTGCTTGAGGATTCGTACGACTCAGATGTTGAGACGTTGCTTGTCAACTATCGACAGCAAACGTTGGTGATGACCCTCGCCGTGAAGGAGCATGAAGACGAGAACCGAAAGAGACGGCGAGGATCGACCGTCGACCGTCTTTGCATTCCTTGAAATCGCCATCTCGGGAAGGAGATGTCGATGCACGACTACTTGGCGAACAATCCAACATATCCGCCGCACCTCTTCCGGAGAAGGTACCGAATGCGTTGATCCCTCTTTTGTGAAATAGTGCAAGCTTGCGAGGCCAATTATCGGTATTTTACTCAATGAAGAAATGTCACAGGTTTGAAGGGATTTATCACATATCAAAAAATCTCGGCAGCTATGCGGGTAATTGCATACGACATTCCGGCCGACTATGCCGATGAGTACCTTCGCATTGGTGAAGATACTACAATTGAGTCAGTGCGTAGGTTTGCCAAAGTGATTATCCGTGTCATTGGTACTGAATATCTTTGGGCACCCTACGAGGAAGACACAAAAAAATTGATTACATCTAGTGAGAGAAGAGGTTGGCCTGGCATGCTATGCAATGATTGTATGCATTGCACCTGGAAAAACTGCTCGAAGGCATGGCAGAAAATGTATTGTGACAAGTCTCGTGATGCAACAATTGTGCTAGAGGCCGTAGCATCCGAGGATTTATGGATTTGGCATTGCTTTTTTGGTATGCCGGGTACTCTCAATGATATCAATGTGTTGCAATTGTTGGGGAACGTAGTAATTTCAAAAATTTCCTACGCACACGTAAGATCATGGTGATGCATAGCAACGAGAGGGGAGAGTATTGTCCATGTACCGTAGATCGAAAGCGGAAGCGCTATGACAACGCTGTTGATGTAGTCGACGCCTTCGCGATCCGACCGATCCAAGTACCGAACGCACGACACCTCCGAGTTCAGCACACGCTCAGCTCGATGACGATCCCGGACTCGATCCAGCAAAGTGTCGGGATGAGTTCCACAAGACGACGGCGCAGGTGATGATGACCGAGGTGGAATATGGTGGAGGGGGCACCGACACGGCTAAGAAACGATCACGAAGATCAACTTGTGTGTCATGGGGTGCCCCTGCCCCGTAGATATAAAGGAGCAGGGGAGGAGGCCGCCCTAGAAGGGCGCGCCAAGTGTGGTGTCCTACTAGGACTCCCTAGTCCTAGTAGGATTCCACCTCCCATATGGAATAGGAAAAGAGGAAGGGAAAAGGACAAGGAAGGAAGGGGGCGCTCCCCTTCCTAGTCCAATTCGGACCTGACCAAGGGGAGGAGTGCGCCACCCTTGAGGCCCTTTTCCTTCTTTCCCGTATGGCCCAATAAGGCCCAATACGTATTCCCGTAACTCTCCGTTATTCAAAAATAGCCAATCACTGAACCTTTCCAAGTCCGAATATAGTCGTCCAATATATCGATCTTTACGCCTCGACCATTTCGAGACTCCTCGTCATGTCCCCGATCTCATCCGGGACTCTGAACTCCTTCGTACATCAAAACTCATAAACTCATAATATAACCGCCATCAAACCTTGTTGCGTGGGACCCTACGGGTTCGAGAACTATGTAGACATGACCTAGAACTATTCTCGGTCAATAACCAATAGCGGAACCTGTATGCTCATATTGGCTCCTATATATTCTACGAAGATCTTGATCGGTCAAACCCCATAACAACATATGTTGTTCCCTTTGTCATCGGTATGTTACTTGCCCGAGATTCGATCGTCGGCATCCAATACCTAGTTCAATCTCGCTATCGCAAGTCTCTTTACTCGCTACGTAATGCATCATTGCGTAACTAACTCATTAGCTACATTGCTTGCAAGGCTTATAGTGATGTGCATTACCGAGAGGGCCCAGAGATACCTCTCCGACAATCGGAGGACAAATCCTAATCTCAAATACGCCAACCCAACATGTACTTTCGAGACACCTGTAGAGCTCCTTTATAATCACCCAGTTACGCTAGTGACGCTTGGTAGCACACAAAGTGTTCCTCCGTAAACGGAGTTGCATAATCTCATAGTCATAGGAACATGTATAAGTCATGAAGAAAGCAATAGCAACATACTAAACGATCAAGTGCTAAGCTAACGGAATGGGTCAAGTCAATCACATCATTCTCCTAATGATGTGATCCCGTTAATCAAATGACAACTCTTTTGTCCATGGTTAGGAAACATAACCATCTTTGATAAACGAGCTAGTCAAGTACAGGCATACTAGTGACACTATGTTTGTCTATGTATTCACACATGTATTATGTTTCCGGTTAATACAATTCTAGCATGAATAATAAACATTTATCATGAAATAAGGAAATAAATAATAACTTTATTATTGCCTCTAGGGCATATTTCCTTCAGTCTCCCACTTGCACTAGAGTCAATAATCTAGTTCACATCGCCATGTGATTTAACACCAATATTTATATCTGTATATGATTAACACCCATAGTTCACATCGTCATGTGACCAACACCCAAAGGGTTTACTAGAGTCAATAATCTAGTTCACATCGCTATGTGATTAACACCCAAAGAGTACTAAGGTGTGATCATGTTTTGCTCGTGAGAGAAGCTTAGTCAACGGGTCTGTCACATTCAGAGCCGTATGTATTTTGCAAATATTCTATGTCTACAATGCTCTGCACGGAGCTACTCTAGCTAATTGCTCCCACTTTCAATATGTATCCAGATTGAGACTTAGAGTCATCTGGATCGGTGTGAAACCTTGCACCGATGTAACTCTTTACGACGGGCTCTTTTATCACCTCCATAATCGTGAAATATTTCCTTAGTCCTCACTAAGGATATTCTTGACCAATGTCCAGTGATCTACTCTTAGATCACTATTGTACTCCCTTGCCAAATTAAGAGCAAGGTATACAATAGGTCTAATACATAGCATACTTTATAGAACCTATGACTGAGGCATAGGGAATGACTTTCATTCTCTTTTCTATTTTCTGCCTTGGTCGGGATTTGATTCTTACTCAATTTCACACCTTTGCAACACAGGCAAGAACTCTTTCATTGACTGTTCCATTTTGAACTATTTCAAAATCTTGTCAAGGTATGTACTCATTGAAAATCTTATCAAGCGCCTTGATCTATCTCAATAGATCTTGTCGCTCAATATGTAAGTAGCTTTGCTGAGGTCTTTCTTTGAAAAACTCCTTTCAAACACTCCTTTATGCTTTGTAGAATATTCTACATTATTTCGATCAACAATATGTCATTCACATATACTTATCGAAATGTTGTAGTGCTCCCACTCACTTTCTTGTAAATACAAAGCTTCACCGCAAGTCTCAGATAAAACTGTATGCTTTGATCAACTTATCAAAGCGTATATTCCAACTCCGAGATGCTTGCACCAGTCCATAGATGGATTGGTGGAGCTTGCATATTTTGTTAGCACCTTTAGGATTGACAAAACCTCTGGTTGCATCATATACAACTCTTCTTTAAGAAAACCATTAAGGAATGCAGTTTTGACATCCATTTGCCAGATTTCATAAATTGCGGCAATTGCTAACATGATTCGGACAGACTTAAGAATCGCTACAGTTGAGAAAATCTCATTGTAGTCAACACCTTGAACTTGTCAAAAACCTTTTTGCGACAAGTCAAGCTTTGTAGATAATAACACTACTATCAACATCTGTCTTCCTCTTGAAGATCCATTTATACAATATGGCTTGCCGATCATTGGGCAACTCCACCAAAGTCCACACTTTGTTCTCATACATGGATCCCATCTCACACTACTAGGGAAAAGCCTAGCAGCAGCGCGGGTTTTGGCCCTCTCAGTAGCGCGGGTACCGGCGCTACTAATAAGGCGCTACAGCTAACGTATAGCTGTACCGCTTGTTGACACACGCTACTGCTACACATGAATAGCTGCAGCGCTCTTTAGAAAAGGACGCCATCGGTATTATCTCGCAGCGCCGCTATGTAAGCGCTACTAGTAAGTCGGTGCTACTTGAAAGTGCGTTATATCGACTAGAGGGGGGTGAATAGGCGATTTTTATGAAATTCTTCACTGAGGAATTTGCTGGTGAGGAAATTCCTTAGCGAAGAACTATTTGCAGCGGAATATGTACTCGTAAGTAAACATAACAGATGCACACATAGTCAAGATGATGAAATGAAGACTAGAACAGAGTACGGAAGCGTAAACACAGGATAACAAAATGAAGACAAACAGATCAAGAAATTGAACGAGGAATTTGTGAAAGTCTTCAAGCACGATATGAACAACATGCAACATGTAATGAGGAAATGGATGAGTTGAGGAAATAGAACCACCAGTTGATGAAGACAATGATTTGGTAAACCAGTTCCAACTGCTGTCTCGCTTGTACGTCTGTTGAGCGGTTGAGTATTTAAACTCGAGGACACACAGTCCCGACACCCGCCTCGAGCCGCAACTCAGACACCCAGTCCTCACCGTATTCTCCTTGAACTAAGACCACGCAGGCCTCGGCCCAATCACTCGTGGTAAGTCTTCAGTGACTTCCAAACCTTCACAGACTTGGTCACTCGGCGATCCATAATTCCTCTTGATGCTCTAGACCTTGACGCCTAACCGTCTGGAAGAAGCACAGCCTTCAAAGGTAATAAGCGCCGGATCCACGCAGGATCAATTTCTTCAGCGATGCTCAATCACTTGGGTTTGTGGGGGTTTGGTTTTGGATTTTCCTCACTTGATGATTTTCGCCAAAGTCCCTGAGGATGGGTTGCTCTCAAATGACAAGTGTCAAGTTCTTCGAGCAGCCAACCAGCTAGTGGTTGTAGGGGCGGCTATTTATAGCCTAGGAGCAGCCCGACATGATAAGACATAAATGCCCTTCAATGATATGACCGTTAGGTGGATAAGATATTTTGGTCCGCCGCCCAAGAAGACAAAGAACGGTCGGAAATTTGACTCTCAAATTCCTCGTATATCATGTTCTCATCGTAGGCAATTCAGACCGGCGAATTCCTAACTCCTCGCCGAAAGAAGTCATCAAGGACTGTAAGAACTGCGTCTCACATCAAGAATTTGACTGAATCTGTATGAGATTTCCAATGGCTTCACTCAAGGGATTGGTAGGTGTAGGATTTTGAGTTGAGCATCACATGGAAATTTTTCCTTAGTATTTCCTCGACCCCTTTAACAAAGACGATGTTTCCTATGACTCAAGAAAGAGAAAATGAAACTACGAAAACAAAAGTCTTCACGCTCATATTCCTCGAATGAATATCAAGTCTTCAAGGTCACACCAATTTCTTCACTTTCAAAGTCTTCGTAAAGTCTTCGAATATCAAAGTCTTTAGTTGAAGAACTTCATTTTAGGGTCGACTTTCTCTCAGAAATATCAAACTCCTCATAGACTTATAGACCTGTGTACACTCACAAATGTATCAGTTATTTAACCTATAAGTCTTCAATACACCAAAATCACTAAGGGCACTAGATGCACTTACAATCTCCCCTTTTGGTGATTGATGACAACATAGGTTAAGTTTTCAACGGGGATAAACATATGAAGTGTAAATACTGATATTGAGGAATTTGATTGCAAGATATAGAAGAACTCCCCCTGAATATGTGCATAATGAGGAATTTGCTTTTGAGGCAATGCACATTTGTAGAATTGAATCATGGAGATCTCCCCCTATATCTTGTAATTCATACACGCATTTGATATATATACTATGAAGAATTTGAAATGCATGATGAAATATGGTGCCTGATGAGATTCAGCATGTGTGCAATAGTATTGACTAGGAATAAGCATGCGGAGTATCACATCAAAAGTTTCAGAGCTCAAATATCACATTCAGAGCTTAGTGCTTCAAAAGCATCAGAGCATAACACGTATCAAAATCAGAGCATCAAACGTATCGAAGCACGATCAAAAGTATCAAGGCACCATCGGATTTAAGATTACAACTCGATCCAATAAAAGTTTCGGAAGAACGAGAGTTGTAACTTAATAAAACGCCCATAATATAAACCCGCTTGAAGACTAACTCAGATTTCTCCCCCTTTGTCATCAAATGACCAAAAGGATCGAAACTGAGGACTAACGCCCCTGAAGATTTTCAAGTTGATGGAGGAGCGCCAGCGTTGTCGGGGTTGGATGTTGAAGTAGGGCCTGCCGCAGTGTCGTCCAAATCTTCATATTCATCAGTTTCACGCGATGAAGAATAAGAACTGGCCACCAAATCAGGAACTTTGACTCTCTTGAATTTCTTCGAGGTGGTGCGCACCAACAATGCTTCCTGAAGACCCATAGTCTTCAATTCTTCCACGGAATAGACATGATTAAGAACAGCCCAGGTGCGGTTGAGGGTTTCATGAAGGTAGTACTGATTTTTCTTCACTGCATTATGCGTTGAGGTCATGTTGTGAAGAATTGCAGCAAATTGACGCTTCACCCATTTCTGATTTCGTTCAACCTTCTGATGAAGACTGAGGAGTAACTCACGATCAGTCATCACCCTGGGTGCAGTTGCTTGAGGCTGTTGCTTGGTTGAGGTATTTGCGGCAGTGTCATGCGTTGCAGAATCGTCATTGGTGGAGTAAGATGCAGCCTTGCGAAATTGACCATCCAATGGACGAGTGCCTTCATCAATTATAGCTGCTGCCTTGCCCTTGTCATCAGATGATGAAACTGGTCGCTTGAGGACTTCAATGGGCGGCAGGAAGCTGCCATGGTTCAGAGTGTCAGCCTTGTAGTTCAGTGAAGATCTTGCCCTTATGAATCTCATGATCCAAGGCGCATATGGCTTCAGCTCAAAAGGTGACATTGCAACATTGGCCAGAGTCCTCATGAAGAAATCATGGAAATTGACAGGAACGCCATGAATGATATTGAAAAGCATGTTCTTCATGATGCCAACGACATCTTCTTCATTTGAGTCGTGGCCTTTGATGGGACTCATTGTCTTCGCTAAGATTCTATAAACAGTCCGAGGCACATACAAAGAAATCCTTGATGAGGAATTTGGTTCGAGGGCCTGTCCTGCTTCAGCGGCTTCATAAGCACTTGCATAAAGTGATCGACAGTTCACGGTCATTGTAGATGCAACGTCAGATTCATGGGGAGGATCAAGAGGAAGCACAAGCAATTCAGTTGCTGGTGCCTTGTAGTGAGTATTCTCTGTCATCCAATCCAGTACCCATGAGTTGATATCTTCAGCATCTCTGGTGAAGTGCAGGGTGGCATAGAACTGAAGAATGAGCTCTTCATTCCAGTCACATATATCAGTGCAGAAATTTAGCAGCCCTGCATCGTGAAGAACACGGAGTACTGGCTCGAAGCACGGCAGTGATTCCATATCCACATGAGGAATATGCTCATGGTCTAAGATCTTGTCTTTGTCAAATAGCACTGAGGAATAGAAGTTTGCTTGTGTTGGAGTCCAGAAGCGTCTTTTCCTCATACGAGCAGAGTCATATGGATTATAAGCAGTGAAGAACACATGCTCAGAAAAGAAGTCTTCAGCCTTGAATTTTTGCTTGCTTGAGAACGGACTCTTCGGTTTGGGCAGAGGAATATCAGTGATTTGCAGCACAACCTCAGGAATCGCGATCTCAGTTTCTTCAGGCTGAGGAATTTCTGGTTCCTCTTCTTGTGCAGTTTGAGGATCAGCAAGGGTTCTTCAATATAGTGGCTGGAATTTCTTCATTGATGCATTTATGTGGGATGAGTGTCTTCAGAGCCCAATTGAACAGTTGTAGCCGGGGACTGAGGAACTTGTAGAATCGGAGTGAAGAGAGGAGTATTGGGATGCTGACTTTCCCAAAAGTCATCGTTCATTACTGGTGTAGTGCACCCAATATCCACGTCTTCATCTTCTTTTTCAATTTCCTCAACACCTGCCTCTTCAGCAGTGAACTGAGGCACGGGTGAGGAAACAACTGGAGTTGAAGGGAAAGCTTCCACTTCAATTTCTTCATCAAGCTGTTCTGAGGTAGCAACAGATTGATTTTCTTCATCAGATCCGCTTGGGATCTTGTAATCTTCTCCATAAGGAACAATTTCCTTGGACGACATGGAGGAAATGGGAATGGCATCAATAGGATTTTCAATCGAGCTGGTCATTGGCTTCATTTTCTTCGCAGCCGAAGAATTTGACGCAGCTGATGCCTTCCTTTTTTCATCGCAGCTCGCTCGCAGCCTTTGTCTTCTTCACTTCATAGGCGTAAGGAAGAATTGGAGTTGGTGTTGGCGCAGGAGGAGCTGAGGATTGTGGTACAGTTTCTTGGTAGCAATCGGTGCAATTTGCCTGCTTCCTTCAGATTCTTCAGCGCACCACTAGTGGATGCCTTGGGAATTTCTTCAAGAATGGAATGGAGTCATCAGCCCCGAACTTGTGTTCTCATCAAGACGCTGAAAGTCATCAGCAGTGCCGGCATGTTCTTCAGTAGGCTGAGCAGAGTCTTCAGCCTGAGGATTTTCTTGTTGCGATGGAGCTGCAACAGTTGACATTTTCTTTGTCAAATTGACGAATCTCACCTTGGCTCCTTGCCAATCAGCATTGTAAGCATCGAAATCCTTGCCGAGGGCTTGAATTTCAGATTGTGCTTTGAGAAGTTCTTCAGGAGTCAAGTTGATGATGTTCTTCCTCAGAAGCTTCTCCTTTCTGGCTTGTGTTCTCTTGATCTCATGAGCCTTTTCAAACTTCCATTTCTCTTCAGCGATGAAATGGTTCAGCAAATGACCTTGACCAGGAGTCAGTGGCAGATCCGGAATGGGAGTGTTTGGATCCTGATGCCACAGGTCAATGAAGTCAAGGATCTTCTTCAGATCCAAAAGCAGAGGCACATTTGTTCTTTTGGCTCTAGCGGCCTTGGTCAGTCTGTCTCTGATGATTTCTTCAAGTTCTTCATCAGAAGCTTCATCATCAGAAGGCACATTGAATGCAACCTGTTTCTTCTTTGGACTTGGCCGAGGACCGCGTCCAGCTGTTGCTTTTGTCTTCAGCAGAGTGGGGCCTGTTGAGGACATTGGTGCAGCTGAGGAACTTTCTGAGACACCAGAAGCAATTGAGAAACCCTGAGTCCTTTGACAAGTAGCAAGATGCACAGGAGTTGAGGACTTGGAGGGAGCTGCTGAGGATTTTGAATGAGCAGCAGCATTCTGAGGAATTTGCCGTGAGGGCGCGACTGAGGAACTGGGTCGTGAGGGCGCTGATGGTGAAGCACTTGGCTTGCGAGCAGGCTTCTTTGGCATTGATTTCCTCGGCTTGACCGAGGGCTCAGCAGCAGCAGCAGCAGCAGAATCCTCATTAAATTTCCTCACTGCCTCCTTGGCCTGTCTTGCCAGTTTGGCTTGGCGCCTGGACCATTCTTCAGGAAAGTCTTCACCACTCTTGATGCTAGTGGGATCAGCAACTTGGCCAGGTGCCAGTGGAGCTCTTGGGCATGGAGGGTTTAAGGCGAATTTCCTCATGTACTTGGGAGTAACATAGCGGTATTCTCTCCATTCTCGTGCCCATCTTCTTTCTATCCTCTCAGACAAGACTTTGCGCTGATTTTTGGTCTCCTTGCCAAACTTGGATTCATTAGGTGTGCAGTAGTCTTTGTATATTTCCTCAGGAATCTCAAAGGCAGTCATGACTTCCGGTTTCTTTCCTCCCTTCTGCGGTCTCTTGCCTTCTGCCATTTTCTTCAGACGAGGAATTTGAACAATAGAGCACTCTGAAGAAGTATGCAGTTTTTCTTCGAGGAACGCTGCAAATGAGTTAAGTTGATGAGAACCTAGAGATTCAAAGAATGACATGAGTACCTGTGAACAGAGTGTAGGTGCGAGGAATTTGGAGAGGTCATATGCGTTCTCAGAAGATTTTTCAAAAGAAGCAAGTTTTGAGGAATTTGACCAGCTGAGCCTTGAGGAATTTCACTAAGCGTTTCGTCTTAGGTTCCAGAGTTGTACAGATTGAAAATCCGCACAATTGAGGAATCTTGAAGAAATGAATGCTTAGAGAGATAAATCAAGAGCATATAGTGTGTGAGGTGTTCATATGTGAAGATTTGAAGAACAAAAACACCTTTGAAGATTTTCAGAAAGATTTGAGAATCAACGCGAGTAATAAAAGTTACTTTTAATTACCCGAACTGAAGAACACGATGAACAGGAGTGAACTGTAGTGAAGTTCGTCATGTTGGATCTCCCACGTCCTAACTTGGCAGAGGGAGACGGCTACGGCGGCGGCGGAGTGAAGATTTCCCCGGCCGGCGCGAGTACGACGGCGATGAGGTCGAGGCAGTGAAGCTTTTCCTCACCGGCGGCGATGGAGTAGCGGCGGCGCTAGGGTTTGAGGAGAGCTCGAGCGAGAGACAGCGATCGAGCGGAGTAAATGAAGTGAGGAGAGGGGTATTTATAGCCACGGTGAAAAACTGTTCGTCCGAAGATTTTGGGACGAACGTGCCCCTGCCCTTTCTCCTTCACGCGACATGTGTCACCCACGCATCGTGCGATGAGATCGTAAGATCGTGGGTGATTAAACTAATACATCGTGGGATGCGGAACGGTTTGAGCGGTAAAACCGAAAACTTGGATAAGATTTGTTTAAAAGTTTCGTTCGCAATTTCTTCAGCTGTCAAGGACCAAAGAAGACTTTGAACGAAGTTTCAATCGAACGCATATGAAGAATTTGTGAATAGATTGGATTGAGTATAGCATAGAGGGGAAGGGTCCGATCACATTCACTTAGCAGAAATAGCAACTTGAAGAATTAGCAATAAGTGAATGCTGTAGAGGACATAAACTCATATATATATATATATATCCAATGAAGAAAAACGACGGAAATATTGAAGATTTTGCAACGTTGAAGAATTTGAAAAACTGAGGAATTTCAAAAATGAGGAAAAACTCAAATTTAAGATTTTCAACTTTTGTGGTGGCGTAGCTCATCAGATAAGAATGATGATTTCAGACACCGCGCATAATTGTCGAGGGTTCTCGAGAATCAAATTCTTCATTAATTTCCTCACACTTAGAGTGTTATTCTTCATTGATTGAGGAACAATGTTTCTTCATGTGTTGCACATCTAAGTCATCAATTATGCATAAGGGTTAGGATGTGTGTCCTTTTCAAAGAACATTCAAGATTCTAAGATATTTAGCTCACACCGCAACTTGCTAAATCTCTTCTCATCCAAGGGCTTAGTGAAGATATCAGCTAGCTGTTCTTCGCCTTCACATGCTCGATGGAGATATCGCCTTCAAACATGATCACGAAGAAAATGATGACGAATCTGGATGTGCTTAGTCTTCGAGTGCTGAACTAGGTTGTGAGCAATCTTGATGGCACTCTCATTGTCGCAGAGGAGAGGCACATTCTTCACGCTGACGCCATAGTCCTTGAGGGTTTGCTTCATCCAAAGCAGCTTGAGCACAAGATGAGCCAGCAGCAATGTATTCAGCTTCAGCAAGAGATAGTGATACGCAGTTCTGCTTTCTTCGAGGACCAACGGACCAAAGATCGTCCGAGGAAATGACAAGTGCCGA
Organism: Aegilops speltoides; assembly: GCA_021437245.1. NCBI lineage: Eukaryota > Viridiplantae > Streptophyta > Magnoliopsida > Poales > Poaceae > Aegilops > Aegilops speltoides. The sequence goes on along the minus strand of JAHHZJ010000267.1, from coordinate 45,055 downwards.
TGTTGACTTGCGTCCACACGATCACCAAAGATAGTCGAGTCGAATATCCAATGAGATCAAAAGCAGAGCCCTTGGGGTACCATAATCCTAGTGTTGGTGTGTGAGCTAGATATCAAGAATATGCTTCACAGCCTTATGGTGTGATTCCTTCGTGCAGCTTGAAATCGGGCACACATGCAAACACTAAGCATTATATCCGCCTAGATGCACATAGGTACAATAAAGAACCAATCATGGAGCGGTATACCTTGTGATCAAGTCAATACCATTTTCATCAAGGCATAGATGGCCATTTGTGGGCATAGGAATTTTGACGCTTTTGCAATCTTGCATGCCGAATTTCCTCAAGACATCTTTGAGGTATTTCTCCGAGATATGAATATGCCATTGCGCTGTTGACGAATTTGAAGACCTAAGAAGAATTTCAACTCTCCCATCATAGAAATTTGATATTCTTCACTCATCATATAGGCAAATTCATCACTATATCGTTGGTTAGTACAGCCAAAGATAATATCATCAACATATATTTGGCACACAAACAGTTCACCATCATATGATTTAGTAAATAGAGTAGGGTCGAGTGAACCGGGTGTGAAGCCATTCTTCACGAAGAATTCCTTCAATGTGTCATACAACGCCCGAGGGGCTTGCTTGAGGCCATAAGAGCCTTATTGAGTCTGAAGACTTTGTCAGGATTCTTGGGATCTTCAAAACCTGGGGGTTGAGCAACATATACTTCTTCCTCAAGCTTACCATTGAGGAATGCACTTTTCACATCCATTTGATATAAGATGATATCATGATGGTTAGCATAGGCAAGTAAAATGAATAGCCTCAAGTCTAGCAACAGTGCAAAAGTTTCATCAAATCAATTCCTTCAACCTGTGTGTAGCCTTGAGCTACTAGTCGTGCCTTATTCCTCACCACAAGGCCATTTTCATCTTGCTTGTTGCGGTAGATCCACTTTGTGCCAATGATATTATGCTTATGAGGATCCGGGCGATTTACCAATTCCTGACATTGTTCAACTCGAACTGATGTAATTCTTCTTGCATAGCCTGAATCCACTCCGCCCGTAAATGCTTCATCTACCTTAGTGGGCTCTGAGATAGAAACAAAAGCATAGTGCCCACAAAAGTTAGATAAGTGTGAGGCTTTTGAGCGGTGAGAGGACCTGGTGCGCTGATGTCATCGATGATCTTCTCCACTTGCACTTCTTTTGCAACGCTGGGATGAGTTGGTTGTCGCCGAGGATTTTGATCAGCATTTTCTTCAAACCATTTTCCTCATCATGTTCTTCGTGTATCAGCTCGACGCTCTTCATGAACAGGAATGAATTCTTCAGCAGATTCTTCAAGAGGAATGACATCCTCAAGAGCCTTGAGCTTGATAGCATCCTCGGTGTTGGTTCATCTAACACGTAGGTAGGTGCTCTCTTTGCAGCCATTAGTTTCATCGAAACACACATCTATAGTGTCAACAATCTTGTGAAGAACAATGTTGAAGACTCAGAGGTGTGCGAGTCCTTTTGTAACCAAGCATAAAACCTTCATGTGCTTTCGTGCAAATTTAGAGTTGTGGTGAGGATCTCTAATCCAACATTTAGCAATCAAGACTTTGAAATAACTCACATTGGGTTTCTTGTCGTGAGGAGTTCATAGGCGCCTTCTTGAAGAATTTGTGAAGATATACTCTGCTGATGATGTGGCAGCAAGATCAATTGCATCAATCCAAAAACGCCGAGGTGTTTTGTATTCATCAAGCATAGTGCGAGCCATCTCAACAAGAGTTTTGTTCTTGCGCCCACGACGCCATTCTCACGAGGAGTATAGGGAGCAGATAATTCATGAGTAATACCAAGTTCATCAAGATAGGCATCAAGACCAGAATTCTTGAACTCGGCCCATTGTCACTTCGATATGCTTGATCTTCACACCAAAGTTGATTGAAGCCCTCGAGGAAAATCGTTTGAAGACTTCCTGCACTTCATGTTTGTAAGTAACAATGTGTACCCATGTATATCGAGAATAATCATCAACAATGACAAAACCATATAGAGATGCATCATTAGTGACTGCAGAATAGTGGTTAGGTCCGAAGAGGTCCATGTGAAGCAATTCGAATGGACGGGTGGTGGTCATGATAGTCTTCGCTGGATGCTTGGCCTTGGTCATTTTTCCGGCTTCACATGCTCCGCATAAGTGATCCTTGAGGAATTTGACATTCTCAATGCCAATGACATGCTTCTTCTTCGCAAGCGTGTTCAAATTCCTCATGCCTGCATGACCAAGTCGTCGATGCCATAGCCAGCCTTCTGAAGCTTTTGCAAGTAGACACATGGCTGGTTGTGGTCCTGTAGAGAAATCAACAATATGCAGATCTCCTCTCCTAAAGCCTTCGAAGACTTTGGAATTGTCAGCTTCCATAATCACAACATAGCGATATTTGCCAAAGACAACAACCATATCAAGATCACAAAGCATTGAGACTGACATAAGATTGTATCCTAAGGACTCAACAAGCATGACTTTGTCCATGTGCTTATCCTTAGAGATAGCAACCTTACCAAGACCCAATACCTGACTTTTGCCTTTGTCAGCAAAGATGATATGCTTCAGAGGTGACGGTGATAAGGGAGCATCCATCAATAGATTCTTGTCACCAGTCATGTGATTTGTACATCCACTATCGAGGACCCATTCAGTAGTTTTGGGTTGATCATCCTGCAGATGAATTAGTGTAACTTACAATCTCATATTGAAAGTGCGTTATATCGACTAGAGGGGGGGTGAATAGGTGATTTTTATGAAATTCTTCACTGAGGAATTTGCCGGTGAGGAAATTCCTTAGCGAAGAACTATTTGCAGCGGAATAAGTACTCAGAGGTAAACACAACAGATTACACACATAGTCAACATGATGAAATGAAGACTAGAACAGAGTACAGGAAGCGTAAACACAGGATAACAAGATGAAACAAACAGACTGAAGAAATTGAACTGAGGAATTTGTGAAAGTCTTCAGTCAAAGTCTTCAAGCACGATATGAACAACATGCAACATGTAATGAGGAAATGAATGAGTTGAGGAAATAGAACCAGTCATTGGTGAAGACAATGATTTGGTAGACCAGTTCCAACTGCTGTCTCAGCTTGTATGTCTGGTTGAGCGGCCGAGTATTTAAACTCGAGGACACACAGTCCCGACACCCAGCCTCTCGAGCCGCAACTCAGACACCCAGTCCTCACCGTATTCTCCTTGAACTAAGACCACGCAGCCTCGTCCCAATCACTCGTGGTAAGTCTTCAGTGACTTCCAAACCTTCATAGACTTGGTCACTCGGCGATCCACAATTCCTCTTGATGCTCTAGACCTTGACGCCTAACCGTCCGGAAGAAGCACAGTCTTCAAAGGTAATAAGCATCGGATCCACGCAGATCAATTTCTTCATGATGCTCAATCACTTGGGATTTTTGTGGGGTTTGGTTTTGGATTTTCCTCACTTGATGATTTTCGCCAAAGTCCCTGAGGATGGGTTGCTCTCAAATGACAAGTGTCAAGTTCTCTCGAGCAGCCAACCAGCTAGTGGTTGTAGGGGCGGCTATTTATAGCCTAGGGAGCAGCCCGACATGATAAGACATAAATGCCCTTCATGATATGACCGTTAGGTGGATAAGATATTTTGGTTCACGCGCCAAGAGAGACAAAGAACGGTCGGAAATTTGACTTTCAAAGTCCTCGTGGCTATCATGTTCTCATCGTAGGCAATTCAGACCGGCGAATTCCTAACTCCTCGCCGAAAGAAAGTCATCAAGGACTGTAAGAACTGCGCTCTCACATCAAGAACTTGACTGAATCAGTATGGGATTTCCAATGGCTTCACTCAAGGGATTGGTAGGTGTAGGATTTGAGTTGAGCATCACATGGAAATTTTTCCTTAGTATTTCCTCGACCCCTTTAACAAAGACGGTGTTTCCTATGACTCAAGAAAGATAAAATGAAACTTCGAAAACAAAAGTCTTCACGCTTCATATTCCTCGAATGAATATCAAGTCTTCATGGTCACACCAATTTCTTCACTTTCAAAGTCTTCAGAAAGTCTTCAGAATATCAAAGTCTTCAATCGAAGAACTTCATTTTTAGGGTCGACTTTCTCTCAGAATATCAAACTCCTCATAGACTTATAGACCTGTGTACACTCACAAACGCATCAGTTACTTAACCTATAAGTCTTCAATACACCAAAATCACTAAGGGGCACTAGATGCACTTACACATATGCTTCATCAGTGAAGAATATGATATCAAGTTCATCAGATGAATTTCATCAAGCAGTAAACAGATATAGCAGTATGAGGACGTGTGAAATGAAAGTTCATTTCATCATGATTCGCTCAAGGCCCTTTCGTGCATTTTGTCGTCCCCAAAGAAATTCTTCGTACATTAGAGCACGCCCGAGACCTGACCCTGCAGAAGAGATTAGTTCCTTTTCTTCACCACCCACATCTGGAGGGGTGGCAAAGAGTTCATCATCCTGCGAGCACCATGTGAGAAAGGTGGCAAGGATGCCAAACCATTTCGCTTAGCATAGGAGGGGTTAGGGTAAGCATATGAATAAGCAGAGTAATTCTTCGAGGACTTATGAACATAATGGTTTGAAGAATAATGCACATATTCATAGCCCTTAGCTTTACCCTGCGAGACAGATTTGTTAGCACGATGATAATCATATGAGGACTTTGATCCAGTTGGGTAATTTGATCCTCGTGAAGAATTTGGTCCATATGAGGACTTGGATCCATATGAAGAGTTTGGTCCATATGAAGAATTTGATCTGGGGTTCCTGTTCTTCATGTGGTGTCATGAGGACATTCACCAAGTCTTTCAACACAGCTTTTGGGAACCCAGATTTTCTTCATAGGGTCCGAACTCCTCGTGACGTCCGGGATCTCATCCGGACTCAAACAACATTCGTATTCACATACTAGTCTTCCTACTAACCCTAGCGCCACCGAACCTTATGTGTAGACCCTACGGGTTCGGAGACACGCAGACATGACCGAGACGACTCTCGGGCAATAACCAACAGCGGATCTGGATACCCATGTTGGCTCCACATGCTCCTCGATGATTTCATCGGTTGAACCACGATGTCGAGGATTCTATCAAACCCTGTATGCAATTCCCTTTGTCAATCGGTACGTTACTTGCCCGAGACTCGATCGTCGGTATCCCAATACCTCGTTCAGTCTCGTTACCGGCAAGTCACTTTACTCGTATCGTAATGCATGATCCGTGACCAACACCTTGGTCACATTGAGCTCATTATGATGATGCATTACCGAGTGGGCCCAGAGATACCTCTCCGTCATACGGAGTGACAAATCCCAGCTCGATCCATGTCAACCCAACAGATACTTTCGAGATACCTGTAATGCACCTTTATAGTCACCCATTCGCCAGACGTTTGATACACCCAAGGCACTCCTACGGTAACCGGAGTTGCACGATCTCATGGTCGAAGGAATAGATACTTGACATTGGCAAAGCTTCTAGCAAACGAACTATACGATCTTTTATGCTATGCTTATGATTGGGTCTTGTCCATCACATCATTCTCCTAATGATGTGATCCCGTTATCAACGACATCCAATGTCCATAGTCGAAAACCATGACCATCTATTGATCACAACGGGCTAGTCAACTAGAGGCTCACTAGGGACATATTGGGGTCTAAGTGTTCACACGTGTATTATGATTTCCGGATAACACAAATTATAGCATGAACAAAAGACAATTATCATGAACATTGAAATATAATAATACTTTTATTATTGCCTCTAGGGCATATTTCCAACAGTCTCCACTTGCACTAGAGTCACTAATCTAGTTACATTGTGATGAATCGAACACCCATAGAGTTCTGGTGTTGATCATGTTTTGCACGCGAGAGAGGTTTAGTCAACGGATCTGCGACATTCAGATCCGTGTGCACTTTGCAAATCTCTATGTCTCCATCTTGAACATTTTCACGGATGGAGTTGAAACGACGCTTGATGTGCTCGGTCTTCTTGTGAAACCTGGGCTCCTTTGCAAGGGCAATAGCTCCAGTGTTGTCACAGAAGAGTTTGATCGGCCCCGACGCATTGGGTATGACTCCTAGGTCGGTGATGAACTCCTTCACCCATATTGCTTCATGCGCTGCCTCCGAGGCTGCCATGTACTCCGCTTCACACGTAGATCCCGCCACGACGCTCTGCTTGCAGCTGCACCAGCTTACTGCTCCACCATTCAACATATACACGTATCCGGTTTGTGACTTAGAGTCATCCAGATCTGAGTCGAAGCTAAGCGCCGACGTAACCCTTCTGACGAGCTCTTCGTCTCCTCCATAAACGAAACATTTCCTTTGTCCTTTTCGGTACTTCAGATATTCTTGACCGCTGTCCAGTGTTCCTTGCCGGATTACTTTGGTATCTTGCAACCAAACTTACGGCCAGGTTTACATCGGGTCCAGTACACAGCATGGCATACATAATAGATCCTATGGCTGAAGCATAGGGGATGACACTCATCTCTTCTTTATCTTTTGTCGTGGTCGCATCGAGCTGAGCTCAGTTTCACACCTTGTAACATAGGCAAGAACCCTTCTTGGACTGATCCATTTTGAACCTCTTCAAAATCTTATCAAGGTATGTGCTTTGTGAAAGACCTATGAGGCGCCTCGATCTATCCTATAGATCTTGATGCCTAATATATAAGCAGCTTCTCCAAGGTCCTTCATTGAAAAACACTTGTTCAAGTAGGCCTTAATGCTGTCCAGAAGTTTTGTATCATTTCCCATCAAGAGTATGTCATCTACATATAATAGGAGAAATGCTACAGAGCTCCCACTCACTTTCTTGTAAACACAGCTTCTCCATAAGTCTGCGTAAACCCAAACGCTTTGATCATCTCATCAAAGCGAATGTTCCAACTCCGAGATGCTTGCACCAGCCCATAAATGGATCGCTGGAGCTTGCATACTTTGCTAGCATTCTGAGGATCGACAAAACCTTCCGGCTGCATCATATACAGCTCTTCCTTAAGATGTCCATTAAGGAATGCCGCTTTGACGTCCATCTGCCATATCTCATAATCATAGTATGCGGCAATTGCTAACATGATTCGGACGGACTTAAGCTTCGCCACGGAGAGAATGTCTCGTCGAAGTCAATCCCTTGAACTTGTCGATAACCCTTAGCGACAAGTCGAGCTTTATAGATGGTAACATTACCATCCGCGTCCGTCTTCTTCTTAAAAATCCATTTATTTTCTATCGCCGCCGATCATCGGGCAAGTCTGTCAAAGTCCATACTTTGTTTTCATACATGGATTCTATCTCGGTTTCATGGCCTCAAGCCATTTGTTGGAATCCGGCCGCCATTGCTTCTTCATAGTTCAAGGTTCATTGTTGTCTAGCAACATGATTTCCATGACAGGTTGCCGTACCACTCAGTGCGGAACGTGTCCTTGTGGACCTTCGGGTTCAAGAGTAACTTGATCCAAGTATCTTGATCATCATCAATGATTTCCTCTTGATGGGTGTGGGCATTACAGAATGGTTTCTGCTGCGGCACCACTTTCCCGCTCGAGAGGTAGTACTTCATCGAGTTCTACTTTCCTCCCACTTACTTCTTTCGAGAGAAACTCTTTCTCTAAAGCATCCGTTCTTAGCAACAAATACTTTGCCTTCGGACCTTAAGTAGAAGGTATACCCGACAGTTTCCTTAGGGTATCCTATGAATCGCATTTTCCGACTTGGGTTCGAGCTTTTCAGTTGAAGTTTCTTGACATAAGCATCGATCCCCAAACTTTGAAAACGACAGCTTAGGTTTCTTCCCAAACCATAATTCATACGGTGTCGCCTCAACGGATTTAGACGGTGCCCTATTTAAAGTGAATGTAGCTGTCTCTAGAGCGTATCCCCAAAATGATAGCGGTAAATCGGTAAGAGACATCATAGACCGCACCATATCCAATAGAGTGCGACACGACGTTCGACACACCGTTTACCGAGGTGTTCCAGTAGCGTGAGTTGTGAAACGATTCCACATTTTCTTAAGTGTGTGCCAAATTCGTGACTTAAATATTCTCCTCCACGATCCGATCAGAGGAACTTTATCTTTCGGTCACGTTGATTCTCCACCTCACTCTGAAATTCCTTGAACTTTTCAAAGGTCTCGGACTTGTGTTTCATTAAGTAGACATACCCATATCTACTCAAGTCATCGGTGAGAGTGAGAACATAACGATATCCTCCATGAGCCTCAACGCCATTGGACCGCACACATCGGTATGTATGATTTCCAACAAGTTGGTTGCTCGCTCCATTGTTCCGAGAACGGAGTCTTGGTCATTTGCCTAAGAGGCAAGGTTCGCATGTGTCAAACGATTCATAATCAAGAGACTCTAAAAGTCCATCAGCATGGAGCTTCTTCATAAGCTTGACACCAATGTGACCAAGGCGGCAATGCCACAAGTATGTGGGACTATCGTTATCAACTTTACATCTTTTCGCATCCACACTATGAACATGTGTAATATTACGCTCGAGATTCATTAAGAATAAACCATTGACCATCGGAGCATGACCATAAAACATATCTCTCATATAAATCGAACAACCATTATTCTCGGACTTAAATGAGTAGCCATCTCAGATTAAACGAGATCCAGATACAATGTTCATGCTCAAACTTGGCACTAAATAACAATTATTGAGGTTCAAAACTAATCCCGAGGTAAATGTAGAGGCAGCGTGCGACGGCGATCACATCGACTGGAACCATTCCCGCGCCAAGATCGTCACCTCGTCCTTCGCCGGTCTCCGTTTATTCCGCAGCTCCTGCTGTGAGTTACATATGTGAACAACGGCACGGTATCAAATACCGGGAGTTACTACGAGTCTTGGTAAGGTACATCAATTACATGTATATCAAATATACCTTTGGTGTTGCGGCCTTCTTATCCGCTAAGTATTTGGGGCAGTTCCGCTTCGAGGCCCTTTCCTTGCAATAAAAGCACTCGAGTCTCGTGCTTGGGTCCATTCTTTGACTTCTTCCCGCAACAAGCTTACGGGCGCGGCAACATCCTTGCCGTCCTTCTTGAAGTTCTTCTTACCTTGCCCTTCTTGAACTTAGTGGTCTTATTGACCATCAACACTTGATGTTCCTTTCGATTTCAGCCTCGCTAACTTTAGCATTGAGAACACTTCAGAATGGTCTTTACCATCCCTCGCATGTTGTAGTTCATCACAAAGCTCTTGAAGCTTGGTGGAGCGATCGAGGATTCTGTCAATGACCGCCTCATCTCGGGAGGTTAATGTTCAACTGGGTCATACGAGTGGCAACCTAGACATCTTCAGGATGTGCTCACCGACAGTAACTGTTTTCCTCCATCTTACAATCTGTAGAACTTGTCGAGACATCATATCTCTCGACCGGGCATGAGCTTGGAAAACTAGTTTCAGCTCTTGAACATCTCATATGCTCCGTGATGCTCAAAACGCTTTTGGAGCCCGGTTCTAAGCTGTAGAGCATACCGCACCGAACGAGGGAGTAATCATCGAGCGAGTGCGCCAGACGTTCAAATCGTCTTTGCAATACTGGGAGAACAGTGGATCACCTAACGGTGCTTCTAGGACATACTGTTTCTTGGCAGCTATGAGGATGATCCTCGAGTTCGGACCCAATCCGTATAGTTGCTGCCATCATCTTTCAAATTGGTTTTCTAGGAACGTTGAAGTTCATGTTGACATTAGCGTTGGCCATTGATCTACAAGACATATTTGCAAAGGTTTTAGACTAAGTTCATGATAATAAAGTTCTTAATCAAAATTACGAACTCCCACTTAGATTAGACATCCTCTAGTCATCTAAGTGTTACACGATCCGAGTCGACTAGCCCGTGTCCGATCATCACGTGAGACGGACTAGTCATCATCGGTGAACATCTTCATGTTGATCGTATCTTCCATACGACTCGTGTTCGACCTTTCGGTCTCCGTGTTCCGAGGCCATGTCTGCACATGCTAGGCTCGTCAAGTTAACCCTAAGTGTTTTCGCCAGTAAATCTGTCTTACACCCGTTGTATGTGAACGTAAGGATCCATCACACCCGATCATCACGTGGTGCTTAGAAGCGACGAACTGTAGCAACGGTGCACGCTTAGGGAGAACACTTCTTGAAATTTTATAAGGGATCATCTTATTTACTACCGTCGTCCTAAGTAAACAAGATGTAAAAACATAATAAACATCACATGCAATTATATATAGTTGTGACATGATATGGCCAATATCATCAAGCTCCATTGATCTCCATCTTCGGGGCTCCATGATCACCTTGTCACCGGCTTGACACCATGATCTCCATCATCATGATCTCCATCATCGTGTCTTCATGAAGTTGTCGCTAGCGACTACTTCTACTTCTATGACTAACGCGTTTAGTAATGAAGTAAAGTAGTTTACATGGCGTTCTTCAATGACACGCAGGTCATACAAAAATAAAGACAACTCCTATGGCTCCTGCCGGTTGTCATACTCATCGACATGCAAGTCGTGAATCCTATTACAAGAACATGATCTCATACATCACAATTCAACATTCATCACAACTTCGCCATATCATCACATGATCAATCGCTGCAAAAACAAGTTAGACGTCCTCTAGTTGTTGTTGCATCTTTTACGTATTTGCGATTGGGTTCTAGCAAGAACGTTTTCTTACCTCGAATCACCACAACGTGATTTTGTCAACTTCTATTTACCCTTCATAAGGGCCTGTTCATCGAATCCGCTGCAACTAAAGTGGGAGAGACAGACACCCGCCAGCCACCTTATGCAACTAGTGCATGTCGACCGGTGGAACCGGTCTCACGTAAGCGTCACGTGTAAGGTTGGTCCGGCCGCTTCATCCCACAATACCGTTGAGCAAGAAAAGACTAGTAGGGGCAAGTAAGATGACAAGATCAACGCCCACAACAAATTTGTGTTCTACTCGTGCATTAGAGAACTACGATAGACCTAGCTCATGATGCCACTGTTGGGGAACGTTGCGAAAATTAAAATTTTTCCTACGGTTTCACCAAGATCCATCTATGAGTTCATCTAAGCAACGAGTAGCGGAGAGAGTTTGCATCTACATACCACTTGTAGATCGCGTGCGAAGCTTGCTTGGTGATGATGGAGTCGTACTCGAACGTGATTCAGATCACCGATGCCAAGTGCTTGAACGGACAGCACCTCGCGTTCAACACACGTGCGGGACGAGCGACGCCTCCTCCTTCTTGATCCAGCAAGGGGAAGGAGAGGTTGAGGAAGACGGCACCACCGGCAGCACGACGGCGTGGTGATGGTGGTGGTGAAGCAAGATTCCGGCTGTGGCTTCACGAGCTCTCGGGAGGAGGAGATGTGTTGGGAGGGAGGGCTGCGCCTGGGAGATGTGTACAGCAGCCCCCTCCCCCTTTATATAGGCCCCAGGGTGGCGGCCCCTAGAGATCCAATCTCAAGGGGGGCGGCCAAGGGGTGGAGTGCCCCCAAGCCGGGTGGGCGCCCCACCCCTAGGGTTTCAACCCTAGGCGCGAGGTGGGCCTGAGGCGCACCAGCCCCCGTGGGCTGGCTCCTTCCCCTATGGCCCATGGGGCCCTCCGGATGGGTGGCCCCACCGGTGGACCTCGGGACCTTCCGGTGGTCCGTGATTTTGCCGTAACCCCAAACTTTCCCGATGGCGAAACACCACTTCCTATATATTATTCTTTACCTCCGGACCCTTCCGAACTCCTCGTGACGTCCGGATCTCATCCGGACTCGAACAACATTCGGTATTCACATACTAGTCTTCCTACTAACCCTAGCGCCACCGAACCTTAAGTGTGTAGACCCTACGGGTTCGGGAGACACGCAGACATGACCGAGACGACTCTCGGCAATAACCAACAGCGGATCTCGGATACCCATGTTGGCTCCCACATGCTCCTCGATGATTTCATCGGTTGAACCACGATGTCGAGGATTCTATCAAACCCTGTATGCAATTCCCTTTGTCAATCGGTACGTTACTTGCCCGAGACTCGATCGTCGGTATCCCAATACCTCGTTCAGTCTCGTTACCGGCAAGTCACTTTACTCGTACTGTAATGCATGATCCCGTGACCAACACCTTGGTCACATTGAGCTCATTATGATGATGCATTACCGAGTGGGCCCAGAGATACCTCTCCGTCATACGGAGTGACAAATCCCAGCCTCGATCCATGTCAACCCAATGATACTTTCGAGATACCGTAATGCACCTTTATAGTCACCCAGTTACGCCAGACGCTTGATACACCCAAGGCACTCGCTGAATGTCGGTCCAGGCCGCTTCATCCAACAATACCGCGAACCAAAGTATGACATGCCGTAAGCAGATGACTTGTATCGCCCACAACTCACTTGTGTTCTACTCGCATATAACATCAACGATAAAACCTAGGCTCGGATACCACTGTTGGGGAATGTAGTAATTTAAAATTTCCACGCACACGAAGATCATGGTGATGATAGCAACGAGAGGGAGAGTATTGTCCACGACTTCATAGACCAGTGGAAGCGCAGCGACAACGCGTTGATGTAGTCGTACGTCTTCGCGATCCGACCGATCCAAGTACCAACGAAGGCACCTCCGAGTTCAGCACACGCTCAGCTGATGACGATCCCGAACTCCGATCCAGCAAAGTGTCGGGATGAGTTCCACAAGACGACGGCGCGGTGGCGATGATGATGTTCTATCAGCAGCAGGCTTCGCCAAACTCCGCGACGATATGACCGACGTGGAATATGGTGGGGGCACCGACACGCAAGGAACGATCACGAAGATCAATGTGGTCAGGGGTGCCCCTGCCCCTGAGATATAAAGTTGCAGGAGGAGGCCGACCCTAGAGGGGCGCGCCAAGTGGAGTTCTACTAGGACTCCCTAGTCCTAGTAGGATTCCACTCCCATATGGAATAGGAAAAGAGGAAGGAAAAGGAGAAGGAAGGAAGGGGCTCTTCCCTAGTCCAATTCGACCTGACCAAGGGAGGGTGCGCCACCCTTGAGGCCCTTTTTCCTTTCCCAGATGGCCCAATAAGGCCCAATATGTATTCCCAGAACTCTCCAATTCAAAATATCCAAATCACACGGAACCTTCCAAAGTCCGACCATAGAACGAGTAATTTCAAAAATCTTTACGCACACGCAAGATCATGGTGATGCATAGCAACGAAAGGGGAGAGTGTTGTCCACGACTGTGAGACCGTAGGAAGCATTATGACAACGCTGCTGATGTAGTCGATGTCTTCACGATCCATCGATCCAAGTAACCAACGTATTGCACCTCCGAAGTTCAGCACACGCTCAGCTCGACGCATCCTCGCTCCAATCCAGCAAAGCGCCGATGAGTTCCACAAGATTTACAAGGCAGGACGATGATGATGTTCTACTACAGGCTTTCAACCCACGAACACGATATGACCGAGGTGGAATATGTTGAGGGGGCACCAGACACTGGCCAGGAACGATCCGAGATCAACTTGTGAAACATGGGTGCCCCTGCCCCCAGAGATATAAAGGAGCAAGGGGGAGGAGGCCACCCTAGAGGAAGGTACAGGAGTCCACTAGGACTCCCTAGTCCTAGTAGGATTCCACCTCCTTGTTACCCGAATCACTCGGATCCTTTCCTAACTCCAAATATAGTCGTCCAATATATCGACTTTACGCCTCGACCATTTCGAGACTCTCGCTATGTCCCCGATCTCATCCGGGACTAACTCTTCGTACATCAAACTCATAAACTCATAATAAACTATCATCAAAACTTGTTGCAAGGACCTACGGTTCGAGAACTATGTAGACATGACCTAGAACTATTCTCATCAATAACCAATAGCGAACCTGGATGCCCATATTGGTCTTTACATATTCTACGAAGATCTTTATCGTCAAACCGATAACAACATACGCTTCCCTTTGTCATCGGTATACATTTGTCTCGAGATTCGATCGCTGGTATCCAATACCTACTTCAACTACCTAAGAAGTTTATTTACTGCTACGAATGTATCATTCCGTGAATTAACTCATTAGCTACACTACTTGCAAGGCTTATAGTGATTGGTTATCGAGGGCCAGAGATACCTCCACAATCGTGACAAAACATAACTCAAATACCAACCCAACATGTACCTTGAGACACCTGTAGTGCTTCTTATAATCACCCAAGCATGCTAGACATTTGGTAGCACCAAAAGTGTTCCAGAACGGAGTTGCATAACCTAGTTACAGAACATGTATAAGTCAAGAAGAAAGCAATAGCAACATACTAAACGCATCTAGGCTAACGAATGGGTCATGTCAATCACATCATTCTCTAATGATGTGATCCCATTAATCAAATGACAACACATGTCTATGGTTAGAAACATAACCATCTTTGATTAATGAGCTAGTCATAGAGGCATACTAGTGACTATATGTTTGTCTATGTATTCACACATTTATCATGCTCGCTAATACAATTCTAGCATTAATAATAAACATTTATCATGATATGAGGAAATAAATAATAACTTTATTATTGCCTTTACATATTTCCTTCACTAATATAGTCGTCCAATATATCGATATTTACGCTCGCCATTTCGAGACTCCTCGCCATGTCCCCGATCTCATCCGGACTCCAAACTCTTCGTACATCAAAACTCATAAACTCATAATATAACCGCATCGAAAACTTGTTGCAGGCGGATTCCACGGGTTCGAGAACTATGTAGACATGACCTAGAACTATTCTCGGTCAATAACCAATAGCGAACCTCGATGCTCATATTGCCTTACATATTCTACTAAGATCTTTATCGTCAAACCGCATAACAACATAACGTTGTTCCCTTTGTCATCAGATGTTACTGCCCGAGATTCGATCGCCGCATCCAATACTAGTTCAATCTGCTACCGCAAGTCTCTTTACTACATGAATGCATCATTGTGTAACTAACTCATTAGCTACATTGCTTGCAAGGCTTATATGATGCATACCGAGAGGGCCCAGAGATACCTCCACAATCGGTGACAAACCTAATCTCAAATACCAACCCAACATGTACTTTCGAGACACCTCAGAGCCTTTATAATCACCCAGCTACGCAGACGCTTGGTAGCACACAAAGTGTTCCTCCGTAAACGGAGTTGCATAATCTCATAGTCATAGGAACATGTATAAGTCATGAAGAAAGCAATAGCAACATACTAAACGATCAAGTGCTAAGGTAACGGAATGGTAATCAATCACATCTTTCTCCTAATGATGTGATCCCGCGAATCAAATGACAACTCTTGTCCATGGTTAGAAACATAACCATCTTTGATAAACGAGCTAGTCAAGCAGGCATACTAGTGACACTATGTTTGTCTATGTATTCACACATGTATTATGCCTCGTTAATACTTCTAGCATGAATAATAAACATTTGTCATGAAATAAGGAAATAAATAATAACTTTATTATTGCCTCTAGGCATATTTCCTTCAGTCTCCCACTTGCACTAGAGTCAATAATCTAGTTCACATCGCCATGTGATTTAACACCAATATTCATATCTGTATATGATTAACACCCATAGTTCACATCATCATGTGACCAACACCCAAAGGGTTTACTAGAGTCAATAATCTAGTTCACATCGCTATGTGATTAACACCCAAAGAGTACTAAGGTGTGATCATGTTTTGCTGTGAGAGAAGCTTAGTCAACGGGTCTGGCTACATTCGAGTCGTATGTATTTTGCAAATATTCTATGTCTACAATGCTCGCACGAGCTACTCTAGCTAATTGCTCCCACTTTCAATATGTATCCAGATTGAGACTTAGAGTCATCTGGATCGGTGTGAAACCTGCACCGATGTAACTTTTACGACGGCTCTTTTATCACCTCCATAATCGAGAAATATTTCCTTAGTCCACTAAGGATATTCTGACCAATGTCCAAGGATCTACTTTAGATCACTATTGTACCCCTGCCAAATTAAGAGCAAGGTATACAATAGGTCTAGTACATAGCATATTTTATAGAACCTATGACTGAGGCATAGGAATGACTTTCATTCTCTTTTTTATTTTCTCGCCTTGGTCGATTTGAGTCTTACTCAATTTCACACCTTTGCAACACGTGCAAGAACTCTTTCATTGACTGCTCCATTTTGAACTATTTCAAAATCTTGTCAAGATATGTACTCATTGAAAATCTTATCAAGCCGCCTTTGATCTATCTCAATAGATCTTGATGCTCAATATGTAAGTAGCTTTGCTGAGGTCTTTCTTTGAAAAAACCTTCAAACACTCCTTTATGCTTTGTAGAATAATTCTACATTATTTCCCATCAACAATATGTCATTCACAATACTTATCGAAATGTTGTAGTGCTCCCACTCACTTTCTTGTAAATACAAAGCTTCACCGCAAGTCTCAGAGAAACTGTATGCTTTGATCAACTTATCAAAGCGATATTCCAACTCCGAGATGCTTGCACCAGTCCATAGATGGATTGGTGGAGCTTGCATTTTGTTAGCACCTTTAGGATTGACAAAACCTTCGTTGCATCATATACAACTCTTCTTTAAGAAAACCATTAGGAATGCAGTTTTGACATCCATTTGCCGATTTAAATGTGGCAATTGCTAACATGATCCGATGACTTAAGAATGGCTACGCTTGAGAAAATCTCATTGTAGTCAACACCTTGAACTTGTCAAAACCTTTTATGCATAAGTCGAGCTTTGTAGATAGTAACACTACTATCAACATCCGCTTCCTCTTGAAGATCCATTTATACAATATGGCTTGCCGATCATCTAGCAACTCCACCAAAGTCCACACTTTGTTCTCATACATGGATCCCATCTCGATTTAATGGCCTTACCATTTCAGAATCTGGGCTCATCATCGCCTCATAGTTGTAGGTTTATCATGGTCTAGTAACATGACTTCGTAATAGGATTACCGCATTCACTTGGTGCGGACCGACTGAAGACCCACGAGGTTCTCAGAGTAACTTAATCAAGTTTCATGATCATCATCATTAGTTTCACTAATTAGTGTAGGAATCATCGAACTGATTTCGTGATGAACTACTTTCCAATTCGGGAGAAGGTACAAATTACCTTATCAAGCTTTACTTTACTCCCACTCACTTCTTTCGAGAGAAACCTTCTCTAGAAAGGATCCATTTTTAGCAATGAATATCTTGCCTTCGGATTCTGGATAGATGGTGTACCCAACAGCTTCCTTTGGGTATTCTATGAAGACGACTGAGGGTTTGAGCTTATCAGATGAAACTTTTTCACATAAGCATCGTGAGTCTCAAACTTTAAGAAACGCATACAACTTCTTTTGTTAAACCACAGTTCATATGGTGTCGCCTCAACGGATTTAAATGGTGCCCTTTAACGTGAATGCAGCCGTCTAATGCATAACCCCAAAACAACAATGGTAAATCAATAAGAGACATCATAGATCGCACCATATCCAATAAATTACGCGGATATTCTGGACACACCATAACTGTGGTGTTCCAAGTGGCGAGCTGTGAAACTATTTTCACATTGTTTTAATTGAAGACCAAACTCAGAACTCAAATATTCGCTCTCACATCGATCGCAGAACTTTTTTTTGTTACGATGATTTTTCACTTCACTCGAAATTCTTTTGAACAATATGGTGCACGGGTTTCGCCGCCTCGCAAATAAAAGTCTGCAACGTGAGACATCCGAAAGGCAACGAAAACGGAGATTATACATTTATATTGAAGGGGCTGGTGGAAGATACCGTGAGGGCATCGAGCTCAGCTAAAGAGGAGGCACCACCGAGCACGCCCGTGCGGAGCCGGTGCGGAGCAAAGGGAGCCAGGGGAGCATGCTGCCAAGAAGTCAGCAAGGGAAAATGCTCGCATTTTTTTTGATTTTCCTTGTCCAAGTGTGAACGCCATTACCAAGGAAGTAGATATATCGCAATCGCTTTTTATGGCAGCTACCGCTGCTTGCATCGTTCGAGATGATTTCTTCTCAACCGCAATCTCAACCTTCTTGTCGATGCTTTCTTCGCTTAACCTCCGCTTTTCCTTTTTCTCCTCCGTGGTCTCACGGTAGTACTTCTTCCACGTGGCGCCGCCTCCGGCACCGCACGGCCCATACAAGGGTCGAGTATCCACCGTTGTCGCTTTCAATATGTTCAACGCCGTTGAATGGAGTGTCCCACTTGGGCCTCGCCAATGCCTCGACGGTGAGTCGCCGCCGCAATCCGTGTTGCTTCTCTCGCAAAAGGCACAAGGATCGCATAAATATGACTAACGTGCAATGAATTGATCGTAAACTAAAATTACCAGCAGTCTCATGAACTCCGTAATGACCGTGTTGTCTCATAAACCTTCTTCAAGGTCCCAACGTGGCGGCCCTCAGACGCCACGCCCCTCAAGGACGGTGAAATCCGCCAAGGGTCTGGATGCCTGCACTCATGCTTCCGCTGGCCCTCCTTGGCCCATTTGGACCTCTTTTCCACCGTAGAACCACGGCTTCCGAGGTGGTGGGTCCCAATGTTCCTCTTTGAAGCCCCTTCATGTACTTAGACTTTTCTTTGGCAGCTTCGCCTCGCAAGCCTCCTTGAATATTTGAATCGCTCTTCCGTGATTGTCGGACTATCCTTACAATCTCGGAGTAGGGTTCCCGTCGCTGATCTTTGCTTTCACTTGATTTTTCCAGCGCCAACGCTGCTAAACATGGTCATGGCGTATTTGTTTATCTTCTTCATTGCCGGTCATTGTCCGGATCTTCATAATCCTTCATTCCGCCCGGAACAAGAATATCCGTGAAACTTTTTAGGAGGGAGCCTCTCATATTTTCTATCTTCTTTAGATTCTCATCGCTGATGGTGGCGGTTGTCCGTATGATGCAGCCTATTTGATTGCCGTGAGCACGCACGCCGCTTCCTCGGCGCCTTTGGCTCAAAATTGCCGTTGTCCACCTCCGTGACCACTAGTCTAGTAGTCCTGAGTTTGTTAGGAACCCGCTTTCTTTGCTTTTGGTTCTACACCGCCCGCTTCCCGAGGCAGCACCGTCTCAGCGCCGTCTCGATGCCGGTCTCAATCTCAGCCACGGTGTCGGCCTCTCAAGACCGGTCTCACAGACGGTCTCAAAGACTGGTCTGCGTGTCGGTCTCAGTCCTCGATGCCACCGGTGGGCCCAGCAACAACATCTGCTGATCGCTGGTAAAGCTAAAAATTCGTCCGCCTCGCAGACGCTTGTCGCAATCACCGTAACCCTGCCCTTCATCGCTAGCCATGTTTCCTATGATTAAATCTAGTCAGCTAATTCTAGACCTAATAAATGAATAATGACATAAAAGGATTATTAGTTTAGAGGAATGTTGACTCTTCCGGTGCGGCAAATTCGGCACTCGATATGTCCTAGTTTAGAAGATAAGTCATGCCGAAATTCACGGAAATTTCGCATGACCTTTGCTAAAAAGTGGACAAATCGAGAACCTGAAATTTGCTTTAATGTAAATGAATCAACATTCCAAAGAAAACATAGGCCACTCAAAGATCATTCCCTCGAAACAACAAAGCCACCACTTGGGCACAATCAACAACTTCAATGAAAAGATAAAACATGACCACTTCAATGAAAAATAAAATTTGCCTAAAATCTTTCCTTGAAAAATAGTGGTATTTTGAAATATCAAAACCTTGCCAATCTACTTAACCCAGCTTCTTAATCCAACTAACCTAATTAACCTACCTATTTAACCTAGTTAGTTAATCTAGTTTACCCAGATAATTAACCCTAATTAAACTAGTTAACGCAGCTAGTTCTCCGTCAAAGCCTAAAATAAATTTTTGCACTAATTAACATGGATAATTAACCTAATTAAACTAGTTAACCCGACTAGTTCTCCGTCAAAGCCCTAACTAAGTTTTTGCACTAACCTAGATAATTAACCTAATTAAACTAGTTAACCTAACTACTCGTCAATGCCCTAACTAAATTTTTGCCCTAACCTAGATAATGAACCCAATTAAACCGCTAACCCATACATGAGAGAGAGAGGAGGGGGCTTACAGATGATGGCTCCTGGTGGCAAGGAGGCAGCCTCCCGTGACGGCGAGGGAGGCAGGGCGTCTCCGTGACGGCGAGGAAGGTGGCGCTGACGGCGTTCTCCGGGTATGCTGACGAGGCCGCGTCTGGGTATGGGCTGGGGCGCGCCCGGTGTCGCTGACGGGCACGGCTGTGGCGCCATGGCGGCGGCGGCGGTGGGGCGATCGTGAATCAGAGACGGCAAGGCTGCTGTGGGTTTGAGGATTTGGGGAAGTGGTCGGGGAAACGGTTTTTGGCTAAGTCAACTTAGCGGTAGTTGCTTGGCAAAACGCTTATAGCTAAGTTAGCTATAGCGCTTCTCAAACGCTGCCGCTATAGCTAATTTCCTATTCTGCTTCTATAGCGGGTTCAGGACACGCTACTGCAGCTACATTAGCTATAGCGCCTACAAACAAACGCTGCTGCTATGCCTTCCTCCCATTTTTCGCTGCTTTCTTTTGCTTTACATTTTATTTTTCCCTTTCCTTTCTATTTCTTTCATTTTCATTTAAATTTCTATTTGTTTATCATCTTATTTTATTTCCGTAGTAGTAGTGTTTCTTAGAAACGCTACTAATAATCGTGTTTCAGCAAGAGCGCCGCTTTTTTTAAGCTCGCATCGCTATGCGTAGCCTAGCATTCTGCCAATGGGAATATTAGTAGAAGCGCTTTATTCGCAATAAAGCGCCATCGCTAAGTTTGTGTCTCAGAGCGCGTTTTTATTTGGTCGCTATCGCTATATAGCACTAGCGCAGTTTTTTACCCGCACTGCTGCTATATTTCTCGCATGAGGTTTTCCCTAGTAGTGTCGATTTCATGGCCTCCACCATTTCATGAATCGGGCTCATCATCGCTTCCTCATAGTTCGAGGTTTATCATGGTCTAGTAACATGACTTTCGTAATAGGATTACTGCATCACTTTGGTGCGGACTGCACTCGAAGACCCACGAGGTTCTCAGAGTAACTTGATCTCAAGTTTCATGATCATCATCATTAGTTTCTCACTAATTAGTGTAGGAATCATCGAACTGATTGTGATGAACTACTTTCCAATTCGGGAGAAGGTACAAATTACCTTATCAAGCTCTTACTTTACTCCCACTCACTTCTTTCGAGAGAAACCTTCTAGAAAGGATCCATTTTAGCAATGAATATCTTGCCTTCAGATTCTGTGATAGATGGTGTACCCAACAGCCTTTGGGTATTCTATGAAGACGCATTCCGATTTGGGTTTGAGCTCATCAGATGAAACTTTTTCATAAGCATCGTGAGTCTCAAACTTTAAGAAACGACAACTTGGGTTTCTTGTTAAACCACAGCCATATGGTGTCGCCTCAACGGATTTAAATGGTGCCCTTTAACGTGAATGCAGCTGTCTCTAATGCATAACCCCAAAACGACAATGGTAAATCAATAAGAGACATCATAGATCGCATCTATATCCAATAAATTACGGTTATTTATGTTCGACACACCATAAAGTTGTGGTGTTCCAAGTGGCGTGAGCTATGAAACTATTTCACATTGTTTTAATTGAAGACCAAACTCAATCTCAAATATTCGCTCGCATCGATCGCAGAAACTTTATTTCCTTGTTACGATGATTTTTCCACTTCACCAAATTCTTTGAACCTTTCAACTATTTCAGCACTTATGTTTCATCAAGTAGATATACTCATATCTGCTCAAATCATCTTTACTATGTAGACATGACCTAGAACTATTCTCGTCAATAACCAATAGCGGAACCTGGATGCCCATATTGGTTCCTACATATTCTACGAAGATCTTTATCGGTCAAACCGCATAACAACATACGTTGTTCCCTTTGTCATCGGTATGTTACTTGCCAAAGATTTGATCGTCGGTATCCAATACCTAGTTCAATCTCTTCGCTACCGCAAGTCTCTTTACTTGTTCCGTAATGTATCATCCCGTAACCCACTCATTGGTCACATTGCTTGCATGGCTTATAATGATGTGCATTCTTGAGAGGGCGAAGATACCTCTCCCACAAATCGGAGTGACAAAGCTAATCTCGAAATACACCAACTCAACATGTACCTTCGAGACACCTGTAGTACTCCTTTAGAATCACCCGATTCGTTGAGGCGTTTGGTAGTACCCAAAGTGTTCCTCCGGCAAACGGGAGTTGCATAATTCTCATAGTTACGAGAACATGTATAAGTCATGAAGAAAGCAATAGCAATATACTAAGCGATCAAGTGCTAGGCTAACGGAATGGGTCATGTCAATCACATCATTCTCCTAATGATGTGATCCCATTAATCAAATGACAACACATGTCTATGGTTAGGAAACATAACCATCTTTGATTAGTGAGCTAGTCAAGTAGAGGCATACTAGTGACTATATGTTTGTCTATGTATTCACACATGTATCATGTTTCCTGGTTAATACAATTCTAGCATGAATAATAAACATTTAACATGATATGAGGAAATAAATAATAACTTTATTATTGCCTCTAGGGCCAATTTCCTTCATAAGGCCCATATACTCCCCGGCGAATTCCCGTAACTCTCCGGTACTCCGAAAAATACCCGAATCACACGGAACCTTTCTGAACTCCGAATATAGTCGTCCAATATATCGGTCTTTACGTCTCGACCATTTCGAGACTCCTCGTCATGTCCCCGATCTCATCCGGGACTCCGAACTCCTTCGCTACATCAAAACTCATAAACTCATAATATAACCGCCATCGAAACCTTAAGCGTGCGGACCCTACGGGTTCGAGAACTATGTAGACATGACCTAGAACTATTCTCGGTCCATAACCAATAAGCGGAACCTGGATGCTCATATTGGCTCCTACATATTCTACGAAGATCTTTATCGGTCAAACCGCATAACAACATCGTTGTTCCCTTTGTCATCGGTATGTTACTTGCGAGATTCGATCGTGGTATCCAATACCTAGTTCAATCTCGTTCTTCGCAAGTCTCTTTACTCGTTACGTAATGCATCATCCATAACTAACTCATTAGTCACATTGCTTGCAAGGCTTATAGTGATGTGCATTACCGAGAGCCCAGAGATACCTCTCCGACAATCGGAGTGACAAAACCTAATCTCTAAATACGCCAACCCAACATGTACCTTTGGAGACACCCTGTAGTACTCCTTTATAATCACCCGATTACGTTGTGACGTTTGGTAGCACCTAAAGTGTTCCTCCGATGCGAGTTTCATAATCTCATAGTTACAGGAACATGTATAAGTCATGAAGAAAGCAATAGCAACATACTAAACGATCAAGTGCTAGGCTAACGGAATGGGTCATGCCAATCACATCATTCTCCTAATGATGTGATCCCGTTAATCAAATGAGAACACATGTCTATGGTTAGGAACTTAACCATCTTTGATTCAACGAGCTAGTCAAGTAGAGGCATACTAGTGACGCTATATGTTTGTCTATGTATTCACACATGTATTATGTTTAGGTTAATACAATTCTAGCATGAATGATAAACATTTATCATGATATAAGGAAATAAATAATAACTTTATTATTGCCTCTAGGGCATATTTCCTTGAGCCTCCCACTTGCACTAGAGTCAATAATCTAGTTCACATCGCCATGTGATTTAACACCAATATTCATATATGTATATGATTAACACCCATAGTTCACATCGTCATGTGACCAACACCCAAAGGGTTTACTAGAGTCAATAATCTAGTTCACATTGCTATGTGATTAACACCCAAAGAGTACTAAGGTGTGATCATGTTTTGCTCGTGAGAGAAGCTTAGTCAACGGTTCACTCACATTTAGAGCCGTATGTACTTTGCAAATATTCTATGTCTACAATGCTCTGCTGGAGGTACTCTAGCTAATTGCTCCCACTTTCAATATGTATTCAGATTGAGACTTAGAGTCATCTGGATCGGTGTGAACACTTGCACCGATGTAACTCTTTCTGACGGCTCTTTTATCACCTCCATAATCGAGAAATATTTCCTTAGTCCTTACTAAGGATATTCTTGACCAATGTCGAAAGGATCTACTCCTAGATCACTATTGTACTCCTTGCCAAATTCAGAGCAAGGTATACAATAGGTCTGGTACATAACATAGCATACTTTATAGAACCTATGACTGAGGCATAGGGAATGACATTCATTCTCTTTTCTATTTTCTGCCGTGGTTGGGATTTGAGTCTTACTCAATTTCACACCTTTGCAACACTGGCAAGAACTCTTTCTTTGACTGTTCCATTTTGAACTACTTCAAAATCTTGTCAAGGTATGTACTCATTGAAAATCTTATCAAGCTCTTGATCTATCTCAATAGATCTTGATGCTCAATATGTAAGTAGCTTTACTGAGGTCTTTCTTTTAAAGAACTCCTTTCAAACACTCCTTTATGCTTTGCAGAATAATTCTACATTATTTCCGATCAACAATATGTCATTCACATATACTTATCAGAAATGTTGTAGTGCTCCCACGCACTTTCTTGTAAATCTGAGGCTTCACCGCAAGTCTGTGACAAAACTATATACTTTGATCAACTTATCAAAGCGTATATTCCAACTCTGAGATGCTTGCACCAGTCCATAGATGGATTGCTGGAGCTTGCATATTTTGTTAGCACCTTTAGGATTGACAAAACCTTCTAGTTGCATCATATACAACTCTTCTTTAAGAAAACCATTAAGGAATGCAGTTTTGACATCCATTTGCCAGATTTCATAAATTGTGGCAATTGCTAACACGATTCGGACAGACTTAAGCATCGCTACATTTGAGAAAATCTCATTGTAGTTAACACCTTGAACTTGTCAAAAACCTTTTGCGACAAGTCGAGCTTTGTAGATAGTAACACTACTATCAACGTCCGTCTTCCTCTTGAAGATCCATTTATTTTTCTATGGTTTGCCGATCATCGGGCAAGTCCACCAAAGTCCACACTTTGTTCTCATACATGGATCCTATCTCAGATTTCATGGCCTCCAGCCATTTTGCGGAATCTGGGCTCATCATCGCTTTCTCATAGTTTGTAGGTTTATCATGGTCTAGTAACATGACTTTCAGAACAGGATTACCGTACCACTCTGGTGCAGACCGTACTCGGGAAGACCTACGAGGTTCTGTAGTAACTTGATCAGAAGTTTCATGATCATCATCATTAGCTTCCTCACTAATTGGTGTAGGAACCACTGGAACTGATTTCAGTGATGAACTATTTTCCAATTCAGGATAAGGTACAGTTACGTCATTAAGTTCTACTTTCCTCCCACTCACTTCTTTCGAGAGAAACTCCTTCTCTAGAAAGGATCCATTTTTAGCAACGAATATCTTGCCTTCGGATCTATGATAGAAGGTGTACCCAATAGTTTCCTTTGGGTATTCTATGAAGATGCACTTCTCCAATTTGGGTTTGAGCTTATCAGGATGAAACTTTTTCACACAAGCATCGCAGCCCCAAACTTTAAGAAACGACAACTTGAGTTTCTTGCTAAACCACAGTTCATATGGTGTGGTTTCAACGGATTTAGATGGTGCCCTTTTAATGTGAATGCAGTTGTCTCTAATGCATAAACCCAAAAACGATAATGGTAAATCAATAAGAGACATCATAGACCGCACCATATCCAATAAAGTGCGGTTACGACGTTAGGACACACCATAACGTTGTGGTGTTCTAGGTGGCGTGAGCTGTGAAACTATTCCACATTGTATTAATTGAAGACCAAACTCGTAACTCAAATATTCGTCTCTGCGATCAGATCGTAGAAACTTTATTTTCTTGTTACGATGATTTTTCCACTTCACTGTGAAATTCTTTGAACCTTTCAATTATTTCAGACTTATGTTTCATCAAGTAGATATACCCATATTTGCTCAAATCATCTTGTGAAGGTCAGAAAATAACGATACTTGCCACGAGCATCAACACTCATTGGATCGCATACATCGGTATGTATTATTTCCAATAAGTCAAGAGCTTGTTCCATTGTTCCGAGAACGGAGTTTTAGTCATCTTGCCCAAAAGGCACGGTTACGCAAGCATCAAATGATTCATAACCAAGTGATTCCAAAATCCATCTTTATGGAGTTTCTTCATGCGCTTACATCGATATGACCCAAACGGCAAGTGCCACAAATAAGTTGCACTATCATTATTAACTTTGCATCTTTTGGCATCAATATTATGAATATGTGTATCACTACGATCGAGATCCAACAAACTATTTTCATTGGGTGTATAACCATCGAAGGTCTTATTCATGTAAACAGAATAACAATTATTCTTTAACTTCAAATGAATAACCGTATCGCAATAAACATGATCAAATCATATTCATGCTCAACGCAAACGCCAAATAACATTTATTTAGGTTTAACACTAATCTCGAAAATATAGGGAGTGTGTGATGATGATCATATTAATCTTGGAACTATTTCCAACACTCATCATCACTTCCCCTTCAACTAGTCTTTGTTTATTCTCAACTCTGTTTGAGTTACTAATCTTAGCAACCGAACAAGTATCAAATACTCAGGGGCTACTATAAACACTAGTAAGGCACACATCAATAACCTGTATATCAAATATACCCTTGTTTACTTTGCCATCCTTCTTATCCACCAAATATTCAGGGCATTTCCGCTTCCAGTGACCATTTCCTTTGCAGTGTAAGTACTCAGTTTCAGGCTTTGGTCCAACTTTGGGCTTATTCACGGGAGTGACAACTTGTTTGCCATTCTACTTGAAGTCTCCCTTTCTTTCCCTTTGCCCTTTTCTTGAAACTAGTGGTCTTGTCAATCATCAACACTTGATGCTCTTTCTTGATTTCTACCTTTGTCGATTTCAACATCAGGAAGAGCTCGGGAATCGTTTTTGTCATCCCTTGCATACTATAGTTCATCACGAAGTTCTAGTAACTTAGTGATGGTGACTATAGAATTCTGCCAATCACTATCTTATCTGGAAGATTAACTCCCACTTGATTCAAGCGATTGAAGTACCTGCATAACTGAGCACATGCTCACTAGTTGAGCGATTCTCCTCCATCTTTTAGCTATAGAACTTGTTGGAGACTTTATATCACTCAACTCGGGTATTTACTTGAAATATTAACTTCAATTCCTGCAACATCTCATATGGTCCATGACGTTCAAAACGTCTTTGAAGTCCCGATTCTAAGCTGTTTAAGCATGGTGCACTAAACTCTCAAGTAGTCATCATTTTGAGCTAGCCAAACGTTCATAACGTCTGCATCTGCTCCTGCAATAGGTTTGTCACCTAGCGGTGCATCAAGGACATAATTCTTCTGTGCAGCAATGAGGATAAACCTTAGATCACGGATCCAATCCGTATCATTGCTACTAACATCTTTCAACACAGTTTTCTCTAGGAACATATCAGAATAAACATATGAAAGCAACAACGCGAGCTATTGATCTACAACATAATTTGAAAAATACTACCAGGACTAAGTTCATGATAAATTTAAGTTCAATTAATCATATTACTTAAGAACTCCCACTTAGACAGACATCTCTCTAGTCATCTAAGTGATCACGTGATCCAAATCAACTAAACCATGTCCGATCATCACGTGAGATGGAGTAGTTTTCAATGGTGAACATCACTATGTTGATCATATCTACTATATGATTCACGCCGACCTTTCGGTCTCCGCCCGAGGCCATATCTGTATATGCTAGGCTCGTCAAGTTTAACTTGAGTATTTCGCAGATGCAACTGCTTTTGCACCAGCTTGTATTTGAGCGTAGAGCCTATCACACCCGATCATCACGTGGTGTCTCAGCACGAAGAACTTTCGCAACGGTGCATACTCAGGGAGAACACTTCTTGATTATTAGTGAGAGATCATCTTAAAATGCTACGGTCAATCAAAACAAGATAAGATGCATAAAGGATAAACATCACATGCAACCAATATAAGTGATATGATATGGCCATCATCATCTTGTGCTTGTGATCTCCATCTCCGAAGCACCGTCGTGATCACCATCGTCACCGGCGCGACACCTTCATCTCTATCGTAGCATCGTTTTTGTTACGCCATCTATTGCTTCTACGACTATCTCTACCGCTTAGTGATAAAGTAAAGAAATTACAGGGCGTTTGCATTTCATACAATAAAGCGACAACCATATGGCTCCTGCCAGTTGCCATAACTTAGGTTACAAAACATGATCATCTCATACAATAAAATATAGCATCACGTTTTGACCATATCACATCACAACATGCCCTGCAAAAACAAGTTAGACGTCCTCTACTTTGTTGTTGCAAATTTTACGTGGCTGCTACGGGCTGAGCAAGAACCCCTTACCTACGCATCAAAACCACAACGATAGTTCATCAAGTTAGTGTTGTTTTAACCTTCGCAAGGACCGGGCGTAGCCACACTCGGTTCAACTAAAGTTGGAGAAACAGACACCCGCTAGTCACCTGTGTGCAAAGCACGGCGGTAAAACCAGTCTCGCGTAAGCGCTGAAGTAATGTCGGTCCGGCCGCTTCATCCAACAATACCGCCCGAACCAAAGTATGACATGCTGGTAAGCAGTATGACTTGTATCGCCGACAACTCACTTGTGTTCTACTCGTGCATATAACATCAACGCATAAAACCTAGGCTCGGATGCCACTATTGGGAACGTAGTAATTTCAAAAAATTTCCTACGTACACGCAAGATCATGGTGATGGCATAGCAACGAGAGGGGAGAGTATTGTCCACGTACCCTCGTAGACCGTAAGCGGATGCGTTATGACAACGCGGTTGATGTAGTCGTACGTCTTCACGATCCGACCGATCCAAGTACCGAACGTACGGCACCTCCGAGTTCAGCACACGTTCAGCTCGATGACGATCCCGGACTCGATCCAGCAAAGTGTCGGGATGAGTTCCACGACCGCGACGGCATGGTGACGATGATGATGCTCTACCGACGCAGGGCTTCGCCTAAACTCCGCGACGATATGACCGAGGTGGAATATGGTGGAGGGAGGCACCGCACACGGCTAAGGAACGATCCGTAGATCAACTTGTGTGTCATGGGGTGCCCCCCTACCCCCGTATATAAAGGAGGGAGGGGGGAGGTGCAGCCGCCAAGGAGGGCGCGCCATGAGGAGGAGTCCTACTCCCACCAGAGTAGGATTCCCCTGCAAGTAGTAGGAGTAGGAGTCAAGGAAAGGGGGAAGAGAAGAGAGAAGGAAGGGGCAGCCCTCCCCTAGTCCACCCGGACTAGGCCTTGGGGGCGCCTAACCTCTCCCTGTCTTTCCCTAAAGCCCAATAAGGCCCATATACTCCCGGCGAATTCCGTAACTCTCGGTATTCGAAAAATACCCGAATCACTGGAACCTTTCCAACTCCAATATAGTCGTCCAATATATCGATCTTTACGCCTCGACCATTTCGAGACTCCTCGTCATGTACCCGATCTAATCCAGGACTCGAACTCCTTCGGTACATCAAAACTCATTAACTCATAATATAACTGCCATCAAACCTTGCGTGCATGGACCCTATGGGTTCGAGAACTATGTAGACATGACCTAGAACTATTCTCGGTCAATAACCAATAGCGGAACCTGGATGCTCATATTGGCTCCTACATATTCTACGAAGATCTTTATCGGTCAAACCGCATAACAACATACATTGTTCCCTTTGTCATCGGTATGTTACTTGCCCGAGATTCGATCGTCGGTATCCAATACCTAGTTCAATCTCGTTACTGGCAAGTCTCTTTACTCGTTATGTAATGCATCATCCCGCAGCTAACTCATTAGTCACATTGCTTGCAAGGCTTATAGTGATGTGCATTACCGAGAGGTCCCAGAGATACCTCTCCGACAATCGGAGTGACAAAACCTAATCTCGAAATACGCCAACCCAACATGTACCTTTGGAGACACCTGTAGTACTCCTTTATAATCACCCAGTTACGTTGTGATGTTTGGTAGCACCCAAAGTGTTCCTCCGGTAAACGGGTGTTGCATAATCTCATAGTTACAGGAACATGTATAAGTCATGAAGAAAGCAATAGCAACATACTAAACGATCAAGTGCTAGGCTAACGGAATGGGTCATGTCAATCACATCATTCTCCTAATGATGTGATCCCGTTAATCAATTGACAACACATGTCTATGGTTAGGAAACTTAACCATCTTTGATTCAACGAGCTAGTCAAGTAGAGGCATACTAGTGACGCTATGTTTGTCTATGTATTCACACATGTATTATGTTTCCGGTTAATACAATTCTAGCATGAATGATAAACATTTATCATGATATAAGGAAATAAATAATAACTTTATTATTGCCTCTAGGGCATATTTCCTTCACAAGGACTCTACGGTTCGAGAACTATGTAGACATGACCTAGAACTATTCTCGTCAATAACCAATAGCGAACCTCGATGCTCATATTGGTTCTACATATTCTACGAAGATCTTTATCGGTCAAACCGCATAACAACATAACGTTGTTCCCTTTGTCATCGGTATGTTACTTGCCCGAGATTCGATCGCCGCATCCAATACGTAGTTCAATCTGCTATCGCAAGTCTCTTTACTCTACGTAATGCATCATTGTGTAACTAACTCATTAGCTACATTGCTTGCAAGGCTTATAGTGATGTGCATTACCGAGAGGGCCCAGAGATACCTCTCCCACAATCGGTGACAAATCCTAATCTCAAATACGCCAACCCAACATGTACTTTCGAGACACCTCAGAGCTCCTTTATAATCACCCAGCCACGCCAGACGCTTGGTAGCACACAAAGTTTTCCTCCGTAAACGGAGTTGCATAATCTCATAGTCATAGGAACATGTATAAGTCATGAAGAAAGCAATAGCAACATACTGAATGATCAAGTGCTAAGGTAACGGAATGGGTCAAGTCAATCACATCTTTCTCCTAATGATGTGATCCCGTGAATCAAATGACAACTCTTTGTCCATGGTTAGGAAACATAACCATCTTTGATAAACGAGCTAGTCAAGCACAGCATACTAGTGACACTATGTTTGTCTATGTATTCACACATGTATTATGTTTCCGTTAATACAATTCTAGCATGAATAATAAACATTTGTCATGAAATAAGGAAATAAATAATAACTTTATTATTGCCTCTAGGCATATTTCCTTCAGCCTCCCACTTGCACTAGAGTCAATAATCTAGTTCACATCGCCATGTGATTTAACACCAATATTCATATCTCAGATATGATTAACACCCATAGTTCACATCATCATGTGACCAACACCCAAAGGGTTTACTAGAGTCAATAATCTAGTTCACATCGCTATGTGATTAACACCCAAAGAGTACTAAGGTGTGATCATGTTTTGCTCGTGAGAGAAGCTTAGTCAACGGGTCTGGCTACATTCAGAGTCGTATGTATTTTGCAAATATTCTATGTCTACAATGCTCGCACGAGCTACTCTAGCTAATTGCTCCCACTTTCAATATGTATCCAGATTGAGACTTGAGTCATCTCGATCGGTGTGAAACCTGCACCGATGTAACTCTTTACGACGGCTCTTTTATCACCTCCATAATCGAGAAATATTTCCTTAGTCCTCACTAAGGATATTCTTGACCAATGTCCAAAGGATCTACTTAGATCACTATTGTACTCCCTTGCCAAATTAAGAGCAAGGTATACAATAGGTCTAGTACATAGCATATTTTATAGAACCTATGACTGAGGCATAGGGAATGACTTTCATTCTCTTTTCTATTTTCTGCCTTGGTCGGGATTTGAGTCTTACTCAATTTCACACCTTTGCAACACGTGCAAGAACTCTTTCATTGACTGTTCCATTTTGAACTATTTCAAAATCTTGTCAAGATATGTACTCATGGAAAATCTTATCAAGCGTCTTGATCTATCTCAATAGATCTTGATGCTCAATATGTAAGTAGCTTTGCTGAGGTCTTTCTTTGAAAAAACTCCTTTCAAACACTCCTTTATGCTTTGTAGAATAATTCTACATTATTTCCGATCAACAATATGTCATTCACAATACTTATCGTAAATGTTGTAGTGCTCCCACTCACTTTCTTGTAAATACAAAGCTTCACCGCAAGTCTCAGATAAACTGTATGCTTTGATCAACTTATCAAAGCGATATTCCAACTCCGAGATGCTTGCACCAGTCCATAGATGGATTGGTGGAGCTTGCATATTTTGTTAGCACCTTTAGGATTGACAAAACCTTCTCGTTGCATCATATACAACTCTTCTTTAAGAAAACCATTAAGGAATGCAGTTTTGACATCCATTTGCCGATTTCATAAATTGTGGCAATTGCTAACATGATCCGCATGACTTAAGAATGGCTACAGCTTGAGAAAATGTCATTGTAGTCAACACCTTGAACTTGTCAAAACCTTTTATGCATAAGTCGAGCTTTGTAGATAGTAACACTACTATCAACATCCGTCTTCCTCTTGAAGATCCATTTATACAATATGGCTTGCCGATCATCTAGCAACTCCACCAAAGTCCACACTTTGTTCTCATACATGGATCCCATCTCGATTTAATGGCCTCCACCATTTCGTAGAATCTGGGCTCATCATCGCCTCATAGTTTGTAGGTTTATCATGGTCTAGTAACATGACTTTCGTAATAGGATTACCGCATCACTTTGGTGCGGACTGCACTCGAAGACCCACGAGGTTCTCAGAGTAACTTAATCAAGTTTCATGATCATCATCATTAGTTTCCTCACTAATTAGTGTAGGAATCATCGAACTGATTTCGTGATGAACTACTTTCCAATTCGGGAGAAGGTACAAATTACCTTATCAAGCTCTTACTTTACTCCCACTCACTTCTTTCGAGAGAAACTCCTTCTAGAAAGGATCCATTTTAGCAATGAATATCTTGCCTTCGGATCTGTGATAGATGGTGTACCCAACAGCTTCCTTTGGGTATTCTATGAAGACGCATTCCGATTTGGGTATGAGCTCATCAGATGAAACTTTTTCACATAAGCATCGTAGTCTCAAACTTTAAGAAACGATAACTTGGGTTTCTTGTTAAACCACAGTTCATATGGTGTCGCCTCAACGGATTTAAATGGTGCCCTTTAACGTGAATGCAGCTGTCTCTAATGCATAACCCCAAAACGACAATGGTAAATCAATAAGAGACATCATAGATCGCACCATATCCAATAAATTACGGTTATGATGTTCGGACACACCATAACGCTGTGGTGTTCCAAGTGGCGGAGCTGTGAAACTATTTTACATTGTTTTAATTGAAGACCAAACTCAGAACTCAAATATTCGCCTCCGCCGATCAGATCGCAGAAACTTTATTTCCTTGTTACGATGATTTTTCCACTTCACTCGAAATTCTTTGAACCTTTCAACTATTTCAGACTTATGTTTCATCAAGTAGATATACTCATATCCGCCAAATCATCTTTGTCAAGGTCGAAAATAACGATACCGCCATAAGCATCAATACTCATTGATCGCATACATCGATATGTATTATTTCCAACAAGTCAAGAGTTCGCTCTATTGTTCTCAAGAACGGAATTTTAGTCATCTTGCCCAAAAGGCACGGTTCGCAAGCATCAAATGATTCATAACCAAGTGATTCCAAAATCCATCTTTATGGAGTTTCTTCATGCGCTTTACAATCGATATGACTCCAAATGGCAAGTACACAAATAAGTTGCACTATCATTATTAACTTTGCATCTTTTGGCATCAATATTATGAATATGTGTATCACTACGATCGAGATCCAACAAACTATTTTCATTAGGTGTATGACCATTTAAAGGTTTATTCATGTAAACAGTAACAATAATGACCTAGAACTATTCTCGGTCAATAACCAATAGCGGAACCTCGATGCTCATATTGGCTCCTACATATTCTACTAAGATCTTTATCGGTCAAACCGCATAACAACATACGTTGTTCCCTTTGTCATCGGTATGTTACTTGCCCGAGATTCGATCGTCGGCATCCAATACCTAGTTCAATCCTGCTATCGCAAGTCTCTTTACTCGCTACGTAATGCATCATTGTGTAACTAACTCATTAGCTACATTGCTTGCAAGGCTTATAGTGATGTGCATTACCGAGAGGGCCTAGAGATACCTCTCCGACAATCGAGTGACAAACCTAATCTCAAATACGCCAACCCAACATGTACTTTCGAGACACCTGTAGAGCCCTTTATAATCACCCAGCATTCGCTAGACGCTTGGTAGCACACAAAGTGTTCCTCCCAAACGGAGTTGCATAATCTCATAGTCATAGGAACATGTATAAGTCATGAAGAAAGCAATAGCAACATACTAAACGATCAAGTGCTAAGGTAACGGAATGGGTCAAGTCAATCACATCTTTCTCCTAATGATGTGATCCCGTTAATCAAATGACAACTCTTTGTCCATGGTTAGGAAACATAACCATCTTTGATAAACGAGCTAGTCAAGTACAGGCATACTAGTGACACTATGTTTGTCTATGTATTCACACATGTATTATGTTTCCGTTAATACAATTCTAGCATGAATAATAAACATTTGTCATGAAATAAGGAAATAAATAATAACTTTATTATTGCTCTAGGGCATATTTCCTTCAGCCTCCCACTTGCACTAGAGTCAATAATCTAGTTCACATCGCCATGTGATTTAACACCAATATTCATATCTCAGATATGATTAACACCCATAGTTCACATCATCATGTGACCAACACCCAAAGGGTTTACTAGAGTCAATAATCTAGTTCACATCGCTATGTGATTAACACCCAAAGAGTACTAAGGTGTGATCATGTTTTGCTCGTGAGAGAAGCTTAGTCAACGGTCTGCATACATTCTGAGCAGTATGTATTTTGCAAATATTCTATGTCTACAATGCTCGCACGGAGCTACTCTAGCTAATTGCTCCCACTTTCAATATGTATCCAGATTGAGACTTAGAGTCATCTCGATCGGTGTGAAACCTTGCACCGATGTAACTCTTTACGACGGGCTCTTTTATCACCTCCATAATCGAGAAATATTTCTTAGTCCTCACTAAGGATATTCTTGACCAATGTCCAAAGGATCTACTTAGATCACTATTGTACCCCTTGCCAAATTAAGAGCAAGGTATACAATAGGTCTAGTACATAGCATACTTTATAGAACCTATGACTCGAGGCATAGGGAATGACTTTCATTCTTTTTCTATTTTCTCCTTGGTCGGGATTTGAGTCTTACTCAATTTCACACCTTTGCAACAGGCAAGAACTCTTTCATTGACTGCTCCATTTTGAACTATTTCAAAATCTTGTCAAGATATGTACTCATGGAAAATCTTATCAAGCCGCCTTGATCTATCTCAATAGATCTTGATGCTCAATATGTAAGTAGCTTTGCGAGGTCTTTCTTTGAAAAAACTCCTTTCAAACACTCCTTTATGCTTTGTAGAATAATTCTACATTATTTCCGATCAACAATATGTCATTCACATATACTTATCGAAATGTTGTAGTGCTCCCCTCACTTTCTTGTAAATACAGCTTCACCGAAGTCTCAGAAAACCTTATTTTGATCAACTTATCAAAGCGATATTCCAACTCCGAGATGCTTGCACCAGTCCAAGATGGATTGGTGGATTGCATATTTTGTTAGCACCTTTAGGATTGACAAAACCTTCCGGTTGCATCATATACAACTCTTCTTTAAGAAAACCATTAAGGAATGCGTTTGACATCCATTTCCGATTTCAAAATTGTGGCAATTGCTAACATGATCCGGACAGACTTAAGAACGCCACAGCTTGAGAAAATGTCATTGTAGTCAACACCTTGAACTTGTCAAAACCTTTTATGCTAAGTCGAGTTTTGTAGATAGTAACACTACTATCAACATCCGCCTTCCTCTTGAAGATCCATTTATACAATATGGCTTGCCGATCATCGGGCAACCCACCAAAGTCCACACTTTGTTCTCATACATGGATCCCATTCAGATTTAATGGCCTCCAGCCATTTTGTAGAATCGGGCTCATCATCGCCCTCATAGTTTGTAGGTTTATCATGGTCTAGTAACATGACTTTCGTAATAGGATTACTGCATCACTTTGGTGCGGACCTGACCGAAGACCCACGAGGTTCCAGTAACTTGATCCAAGTTTCATGATCATCATTTAGTTTCCTCACTAATTAGTGTAGGAATCATCGAACTGATTTGTGATGAACTACTTTCCAATTCGGGAGAAGGTACAAATTACCTTATCAAGCTCTTACTTTACTCCCACTCACTTTTTCGAGAGAAACTCCTTTCTAGAAAGGATCCATTTTTAGCAATGAATATCTTGCCTTCGGATTCGGATAGATGGTTACCCAACAGTTTCCTTTGGGTATTCTATGAAGACGATCCCGAGGGTTTGAGCTCATCAGATGAAACTTTTTCACATAAGCATCGGAGCCCAAACTTTAAGAAACGAAACTTGGGTTTTTGTTAAACCACAGTTCATATGGTGTCGCCTCAACGGATTTAAATGGTGCCCTTTAACGTGAATGCAGCTGTCTCTAATGCATAACCCCAAAACGACAATGGTAAATCAATAAGAGACATCATAGATCGCACCATATCCAAGAAAGTACGGTTATGATGTTCGGACACACCATAACGCTTGTGGTGTTCCAAGTGGCGTGAGCTGTGAAACTATTTCACATTGTTTTAATTGAAGACCAAACTCGAATCAAATATTCGCTCCGCGATCAGATCGCAGAAACTTTATTTTCTTGTTACGATGATTTTTCCACTTCACTTTGAAATTCTTTTGAACCTTTCAACTATTTCAGACTTATGTTTCATCAAGTAGATATACTCATATCTGCCAAATCATCTTGTGAAGGTCGAAAATAATGATACCGCCACAGCATCAATACTCATTGGATCGCATACATCGGTATGTATTATTTCCAACAAGTCAATAGCTGGTTCTATTGTTCCAAGAACGGAGTTTTAGTCATCTTGCCCAAAAGGCACGGTTCGCAAGCATCAAATGATTCATAACCAAGTGATTCCAAAATCCATCTTTATGGAGTTTCTTCACGCTTTAATAATCGATATGACTCCAAATGGCAAGGCCACAAATAAGTTGCACTATCATTATTAACTTTGCATCTTTTGGCATCAATATTATGAATATGTGTATCACTACGATCGAGATCCAACAAACTATTTTCATTGGGTGTATGACCATTTAAAGGTTTTATTCATGTAAATAGAACAATAATTATTCTTCCGATTTTAAATGAATAACCGATTGCAATAAACATGATCAAATCATATTCATGCTCAACGAAACGCCAAATAACATTTATTTAGGTTTAACACTAATCCCGAAGTATAGGGGTGGATGATGATCATATCAATCTTGGAACTACTTCCAACACTAATCGCACTTCCCTTCAACTAGTCTCGCTTATTCGTAATTCCTGTTTCGAAGTTACTAATCTTAGCAACCAACAAGTATCAAATACTGGGCTACTATAAACACTAGTAAGGCACACATCAATAACATGTATATCAAGTATACCCTTGTTCACTTTTGCCATCCTTCTTATCCACCAAATATTCGGGCATTTCCCTCAGGACCATTTCCTTTGCAAAGGTAAGCACTTTGTTCGTGCTTTGGTCCAGCTTTTGGTCTTCTTCCGGGAGTGATAACTTGTTTGCCATTCTACTTGAAGTTTCCTTTCTTTTCCTTTGCCCTTTTCTTGAAACTAGTGGTCTTGTCAATCATCAACACTTGATGCTCTTTTCTTGATTTCTACCTTGTCGATTTCAACGCCACGAAGAGCTCGGGAATCGTTTTCCATCCTTGCAACTATAGTTCATCACGAAGTTCTAGTAACTTAGTGATGGTGACTAGAGAATTTTCCAATCACTATCTTATCCGAAGATTAACTCCCACTTGATTCAAGAGATTGAAGTTGAAATCTGAGCACATGCTCACTAGTTGAGCGATTCTCCTCCATCTTTCAGCTATAGAACTTGTTGGAGACTTCATATCTCTCAACTCGGTATTTGTTTGAAATATTAACTTCAATTCCTTGAACATCTCATATGGTCCATGATGTTCAAAACATCTTTGAAGTCCCGATTCTAAGTCGCAACATGGTGCACTAAACTATCAAGTAGTCATCATATTGAGCTAGCCAAACGCTCATAAAACGCCCTCGGATATGCTCCCCAATAGGTTTGTCACCTAGCTGCATCAAGGACATAATTTTTCGGCAAAGAATGAGGATAAACCTCAGATCACGGATCCAATCCGCATCATTGCTACTAACATCTTTCAACACAGTTTTCTAGGAACATATCAAAATAAACATATGAAAGCAACAACGTGAGCTATTAATCTATAACATAATTTGCAAAATACTACCAGGAATAAGTTCATGATAAATTTAAGTTTAATTAATCATATTACTTAAGAACTCCCACTTAGATAGACATCCTCTAATCCTCTAAGTGATTACGTGATCCATATCAACTACACCATGTCCATCATCACGGAGATGGAGTAGTTTCAATGGTGAACATCAATATGTTGATCATATCTACTATATGATTCACGCCGACCTTTCGGTCTCCGTGTTCTCGAGGCCAATTCTATATGCTAGGCTCCAAGTTTAACCTGAGTATTCCGCGGTAACTGTTTTGCACCCCTGTATTTGAACGAGGCCTATCACACCCGATCATCACGCGGGTGTCTCAAAGACAAGAACTTTCGGAACGGTGCATACCAGGAGAACCCTTCTTGATAATTTAGTGAGAGATCATCTGAAAATTCTACCACAAACAAAAAGAATAAGATGTATAAAGATAAACATCATATGCAATCAAAATATGTGACATGATATGGCCATGATCATCTTGCCCTTTGATCTCCATCTCCAAAGTACGCTGATCTCTATCGCCACCGCACGCACCATTATTTCATCATCTTGATCTATATCAATGTGTCGCACATGGTCGCCTCCCAACTATTTCTCTTTAACTATTGCTATCGATAGCGATAAAGTAAAGCAATTATTTGGCACTTGCATCTTATGCAACAAAGAGACAACCATAGGGCTTCGCCTTGCCGATAACTTCAACAAAACATGATCATGTCATACAACAACTTATATCTCATCACGCCTTGACCATATCACATCACAACATGCCCCCAAAAACAAGTTAGATGTCCTCACTTTGTTGTTGCAAGTTTTACGGGCTGCTACGGGCTGAGCAAGAACCGCTTCTACCCACGCATCAAAACCACAACGATAGTTCGCGTTGGTGCTGTTTTAACCTTCGCAAGGACCGGGGTAACACTCGTTCAACTAAAGTTGGAGAAACAGACACCCGCTTAGTCACCGTTAAAGCACGGCGGAAAAACCCAAGCTGACGCGTAATGTCGGTCCGGCCGCTTCATCCAACAATACCGCTGAACCAAAGTATGACATGCTGGTAAGCAGATGACTTGTATCGCCCACAACTCACTTGTGTTCTACTCGGCATATAACATCAACGATAAAACCTAGGCTCGGAACCACCTTTGGGGGAATGTAGTTTTCAAAAATTTCACGCACACGCAAGATCATGGTGATGCATAGCAACGAGAGGGGAGAGTATTGTCCACGCACTTCATAGACCAAAAGCGAAGCGCGACAACGCTGTTGATGTAGTTGTATGTCTTCGGATCCCACCGATCCAAGCAACCGAACGGAAGGCACCTCCCAGTTCAGCACACGAGTGATGACGATCCCCAACTCCGATCCAGAAAGTGTCGGGATGAGTTCCACAAGACGACGGCGGGGCGATGATGATGTTCCCACTAGCGAGGCCCTTAAACTCCCGAGATATGACCGACGGGAATATGGTGGGGGGGGCACCGCACATGCTAAGGAACGATCACCGAAGATCAACTTGGTGTCAGGGGTGCCCCCGCCCCCATATAAAGTTGGGGGAGGAGGCCGACCCCAGGAGGGGGCGCCTTGGAGTTCTACTAGGACCCCTAGTCCTAGTAGGATTCCACCTCCCATATGGAATAGGAAAGAGGAAGGAAAAGGAGAAGGAAGGAAGGGGGCCCTTCCCAGTCCAATTGACCACCAAGGGAGGGTGCGCCACCCTTGAGGCCCTTTTTTTCCCGTATGGCCCAATAAGGCCCAATATGTATTCCCCGAACTCTCCGACCAAAAATATCCAAATCACACGGAACCCTTCCAAAGTCCGAATTGTTGGGGAACGAGTATTTAAAAAAATTCCTACCAAACGCAAGATCATGGTGATGCATAGCAACGAAAGTGGGGAGAGTGTTGTCCACGCACTTGGAGACCGTAAGCGAAGCATTATGACAACCGTTGATGTAGTCGATGTCCACGATCCGACCGATCCAAGTACCGAACGACGGCACCTCCAAGTTCAGCACACGCTCAGCCTCGAGCGATCCCCTGGCCCAATCCAGAAAGCGTGGGATGAGTTCCACAAGACGGGCGTGGTGACGATGATGATGTTCTACCAGCGAGGGTTTACTTTAAACCCAGGACGATATGACCGAGGTGGGGAGGGGGCACCACACGGCTAAGGAACCATCCAGATCAACTTGTGTGTCATGGGGTGCCCCTGCCCCCGGATATAAAGGAGCAAGGGGGAGGAGGCCACCCTAAGGGAGGGGCCAGGAGTCCTACTAGGACCCCTAGTCCTAGTAGGATTCCACCTTGTTCCCCAATCACTCGGATCCTTTCCCAACTCCGAATATAGTCGCCCAATATATCGATCTTTACGCCTCGACCATTTCGGACTCCGTCATGTCCCCGATCTCATCCGGGACTAACCCTTGGTACATCAAAACTCATAAACTCATAATAAAACTATCATCAAACCTTGTTTAAGGGACCTACGGGTTCGAGAACTATGTAGACATGACCTAGAACTATTCTCCAATAACCAATAGCGAACCTG
Organism: Aegilops speltoides; assembly: GCA_021437245.1. Taxonomy (NCBI): domain Eukaryota; kingdom Viridiplantae; phylum Streptophyta; class Magnoliopsida; order Poales; family Poaceae; genus Aegilops; species Aegilops speltoides. Next base: position 3,841 of record JAHHZJ010000267.1, on the reverse strand, counting down.
GATGCCCATATTTCCTACATATTCTACGAAGATCTTTATCGGTCAAACCGCATAACAACATAGTTGTTCCTTTGTCATCGGTATGTTATTGCCCGAGATTCCATCGTTGGTATCCAAACCTACTTCAATTCAAGCACGCAAGTCTATTTACCGTTTAATGTATCATTCCGGAATTAACTCATTAGCTACATTACTTGCAAGGCTTATAGTGATTGCAAAGAGGGCCCGAGATACCCTCCGACAATCGGTGTGACAAAACATAATCAAATACGCCAACCCAACATGTACCTTTGGAGACACTCGAGTGCTTCTTTATAATCACCCAAGAGCTAGACATTTGGTAGCACCAAAAGTGTTCCTCCGAAACGGAGTTGCATAATTCATAGTTAAGGGAACATGTATAAGTCAAGAAGAAAGCAATAAATATAAACGATCAAGTGCTAGGCTAACGGAATGGGTCATGTCAATCACATCATTTCTAATGATGTGATCCCATTAATCAAATGACAACACATGTCATGGTTAGGAAACATAAATCTTTGATTAATGAGCTAGTCAAGTAGAGGCATACTAGTGACTATATGTTTGTCTATGTATTCACACATTTATCATGTTTCGCTAATACAATTTAGCACTAATAATAAACATTTATCATGATATGAGGAAATAAATAATAACTTTATTATTGCCTTTAGGCATATTTCCTTCAAAATATAGTCGTTCCAATATATCGATATTTACGCCCGGCCATTTCGAGACTCCCATGTCCCCGATCTCATCCGGACTCCAAATCCTTCGACATCAAAACTCATAAACTCATAATATAACCGCATCGAAACCTTTTGCGGGACCCTACGGGTTCGAGAACTATGTAGACATGACCTAGAACTATTCTCGGTCAATAACCAATAGCGGAACCTGGATGCTCATATTGGCTCCTACATATTCTACGAAGATCTTTATCGGTCAAACCGCATAACAACATACGTTGTTCCTTTGTCATCGGTATGTTACTTGCCCGAGATTCGATCGCCGGCATCCAATACCTAGTTCAATCTGCTACCGCAAGTCTCTTTACTCGACGTAATGCATCATTTGGTAACTAACTCATTAGCTACATTGCTTGCAAGGCTTATAGTGATTGCATTACCGGAGGGCCCGAGATACCTCTCCACAATCGGTGACAAATCCTAATTCAAATACCCAACCCAACATGTACTTTGGACACCCAGAGCTCCTTTATAATCACCCAACCTGGACGCTTGGTAGCACACAAAGTTTTCCTCCCAAACGGAGTTGCATAATCTCATAGTCATAGGAACATGTATAAGTCATGAAGAAAGCAATAGCAACATACTAAAGATCAAGTGCTAAGGTAACGGAATGGGTCAAGTCAATCACATCTTTCCCAATGATGTGATCCCTTAATCAAATGACAACTCTTTTGTCCATGGTTAGGAAACATAACCATCTTTGATAAACGAGCTAGTCAAGTAAGGCATACTAGTGACACTATGTTTGTCTATGTATTCACACATGTATTATGTTTCCCGTTAATACAATTCTAGCATGAATAATAAACATTTGTCATGAAATAAGGAAATAAATAATAACTTTATTATTGCCTCTAGGGCATATTTCCTTCGCCTCCCACTTGCACTAGAGTCAATAATCTAGTTCACATCGCCATGTGATTTAACACCAATATTCATATCTGTATATGATTAACACCCATAGTTCACATCCATGTGACCAACACCCAAAGGGTTTACTAGAGTCAATAATCTAGTTCACATCGCTATGTGATTAACACCCAAAGAGTACTAAGGTGTGATCATGTTTTGCTCGTGAGAGAAGCTTAGTCAACGGTCTCCAACATTCAGAGTCGTATGTATTTTGCAAATATTCTATGTCTACAATGCCTCGCACGGAGCTACTCTAGCAATTGCTCCCACTTTCAATATGTATCCAGATTGAGACTTGAGTCATCCGGATCGGTGAAACCTTGCACCGATGTAACCTTTACGACGGGCTCTTTTATCACCTCCATAATCGAGAAATATTTCCTTAGTCCTCACTAAGGATATTTTGACCAATGTCCAAAGGATCTACCTTTAGATCACTATTGTACCCCTTGCCAAATTAAGAGCAAGGTATACAATAGGTCTAGTACATAGCATATTTTATAGAACCTATGACTGAGGCATAGGGAATGACTTTCATTCTCTTTTCTATTTTCTGCCTTGGTCGGGATTTGAGTCTTACTCAATTTCACACCTTTGCAACACGGCAAGAACTCTTTCATTGACTGCTCCATTTTGAACTATTTCAAAATCTTGTCAAGATATGTACTCATTGGAAAATCTTATCCCGCCTTGATCTATCTCAATAGATCTTGATGCTCAATATGTAAGTAGCTTTGTTGAGGTCTTTCTTTGAAAAACTCCTTTCAAACACCCTTTATGCTTTTGTAATTTCTACATTATTTCCCTCAACAATATGTCATTCAAATACTTATCGAAATGTTGTAGTGCTCCCACTCACTTTCTTGTAAATAAAGGCTTCACCGCAAGTCTGATAAAACCTGTATGCTTTGATCAACTTATCAAAGCGATATTCCAACTCCGAGATGCTTGCACCAGTCCATAGATGGAGGTGGAGCTTGCAATTTTGTTAGCACCTTTAGGATTGACAAAACCTTCTGGTTGCATCATATACAACTCTTCTTTAAGAAAACCATTAAGGAATGCAGTTTTGACATCCATTTGCCGATTTCAAATTGTGGCAATTGCAACATGATCCGCAAGGATTTAAGAATTACGCTTGAGAAAATCTCATTGTAGTCAACACCTTGAACTTGTCAAAACCTTTTATGATAAGTCGAGCTTTGTAGATAGTAACACTACTATCAACATCTGCCTTCCTCTTGAAGATCCATTTATACAATATGGTTTGCCATCATCGGCAACCCACCAAAGTCCACACTTTGTTCTCATACGGATCCCATCGATTTAATGGCCTCCACCATTTCGAGAATCTGGGCCTCATCGCTTCCTCATAGTTTGTAGGTTTATCATGGTCTAGTAACATGACTTTCGAATAGGATTACCGCATTCACTTTGGTGCGGACCTGACTCGAAGACCCACGAGGTTCAGAGTAACTTATCCAAGTTTCATGATCATCATCATTAGTTTCCTCACTAATTAGTGTAGGAATCATCGAACTGACGTGATGAACTACTTTCCAACGGGAGAAGGTACAAATTACCTTATCAAGCTCTTACTTTACTCCCACTCACTTTCGAGAGAAACCCTTCTAGAAAGGATCCATTTTAGCAATGAATATCTTGCCTTGGACTGTGATAGATGGTGTACCAACAGTTTTTGGGTATTCTATGAAGACGATCCGAGGGTTTGAGCTCATCAGATGAAACTTTTTCACATAAGCATCGGAGCCCCAAACTTTAAGAAACGAAACTTGGGTTTTTGTTAAACCACAGTTCATATGGTGTCGCCTCAACGGATTTAAATGGTGCCCTTTTAACGTGAATGCAGCCGTTCTAATGCATAACCCCAAAACGACAATGGTAAATCAATAAGAGACATCATAGATCGCACCATATCCAATAAAGTACGGTTATGATGTTCGGACACACCATAACGCTGTGGTGTTCCGTTGGCGGAGCTGTGAAACTATTTCACATTGTTTTAATTGAAGACCAAACTCAGAACTCAAATATTCGCTCCGCCGATGATCGCAAAACTTTATTTCTTGTTACGATGATTTTTCCACTTCACTCTGAAATTTTTTGAACCTTTCAACTATTTCGACTTATGTTTC